>CAIGQZ010001336.1:28594063-28647532 GCA_903798205.1 Danio tinwini
AAAAAACTTCCAAAATCCATCTGGAGAAAAATACCAATACTGTAAAATAAACTAAATAAAAAGCTCCACTAATAAATTCTTTAACATTAGCAAAAATGTCCCTTTAACTTAATTGTATTCTTTTTACGTTCAATGAGTGGTAATGGAAAATGTTTGACTTTGAGGGACAAGCCGAGTCAGAGTTCAAGAGATTCGCCATCTCATTACTGCTGCAATATCCAGCCGAATGTAATCATATAATTGCAATTTAATGAGAAAAACACCCTGAATCATGACTTGTTTCCTACTTGAAAGACACACAAGTGCTGCATTATGCTGAGTGAAAGCGCTCTTTAAAAGCAGGCAGGCGTGCGGCTGGAGGCTCTCGGGGTGACTGTGAAAGCAGTGTCGTGGACAATTGCTGAGATTCACTTCTGCTGGCCTTTACACAATGTGCTCTCTGATAAGAGCCGCTTCTGATGTACGATGACTTCAAATGTGTCACCATTTTATTGTAGCCTGAAAAGATTTCTGAAACCGATTTTTGCAGTGCGTTTTTCAGTATATGGCCTATCATTAATCATACTATAAGTATTGCGGTAAGTGCTTAAACTGCGCAAAAGTCCAGATTCTCTTAACATGTTATAAATACAGTTGAAGTCAGAATTATTAGCTCTGCTGATTTATTGGCCCCCAAGTATATTTTCCCCCAATTTCTGTTTAACAGAAAGAAGATTTTCAACACATTTCTAAACATAATCATTTTAATAACTAATAATAACTGATTTCTTTTATCTTCTGTTTATTGCACGGTTTATTTTACTTTTTATTGTTGCTCTATTGTAATTATTCTTGCTTGCAATTTGTTTATTATTTTTTTTACATGATTCACACTCTTACAAAAAGTTTTTAGTTCAAGCGCCAGCTGGGTCAGTTGGCATTTCTGTGTGGAGTTTGCATGTTCTCCCCGTGTTTGTGTGGGTTTCCTCCGGTTGCTCTGATTTCCCCCACAGTCCAAAGACATCCAGTATATTTGAATTGGGTATGCTAAAATTGTCCATAGTGTATGAGTGCGAATGCAAGTGTATTGATGTTTCCCAGTGCTGGGTTGCGACTGGAAGAGCATCCGCTGCATAATAACATATCCTGGATAAGTTGGCAGTTCATTACGCTGTGGCGTCCCCTATTAATAAAGGGACTAAGCCGAACAGAAAATGAATGAATGAATGAATAGAGCTATTCACAATAGTATCTGGATGCAGCCTTTATGATGCAAGCTGAGATTGCATCACTCAGCGACGCAATGTCAAACACAATGCACTCAATGGAGTGAGTGACGTCACAGTGACGGGTAGGGTTAGGGGTGGGGTTAGGTGAGCGCATTAAAAAGCATTGGATGAGACATTAAACCAAGGTCCTGAGACTCTGTGGTCATTAAAAATCCCATTGCATTTCTCCTAAAGAGTAGGGGTGTAACTCCCGTGTCCTGGCTAAATTCTATTTATCAGCCCTTACCAATCATGGCCTCCCAATCATCCTCATCCACCGAATACCCTCCCCAATAGCTGGTGCTTGGTGAGCGCATTCGTGCTGTTGTCCTGTGGCTGCCGTCGCATCATCCAAGTGGATGCTGCGCACTGGTGGTGGTGTGGAGAGACCCCCTCATGATTGTGAAGCGCTTTGGGTGTATGGCCATACATAATAAATGCACATTACATTTTTTGGATTTCTTAAATTATATTTAAAAAATATTACTTGTTTAGAGAAGTAAAAATGTCAAATTTGTATGTTTAATCAAAGGGATGCATATTACAATAATTACATGCAAGGATTTCAAACAAGATCTTTAAAACACTCACACACACAATCAAAATTTTCAATTAACAGATATGAAAGATATTAATTTTTAATAGTGACAATGCAAAAAAAAAGTTCATAGTAATGGTGAGTGTGTAGTTCCAGTAAAGGCCAAAAATAATAAGATGAGCAAATGAAATTCAATATCTCCACGTGTCAGGCTGCTCAGGAGAAGAGGATGATTTATTGTGGTCAGCTGCCAAACCTGACGAGTTATACTCTGATTGATGGCTTTTCAATGATTCAAATCAGGTTTCACTCTTTCCTTAGATAGAACAAAAACCCATTACCACTGTCAGGTTTGCCACGAGAGACTCTACAACCTGGAGGCCACTGTGGGGTCATTTTTATACTCAAGATTATTAGATCCAGAAGTAACATTGTTATTTTTTTAGAAGGATATTTACAGCCTTGGCACAATAACTAAAGCTGAGATACAGAAATAGAGCAGCGTGGTGTCTTAAGAACAAAAAGAAGCAGGCACCTGAAGCATGTCCTTTGTACAAACAGGCCATAAAATCAGTGATGAAATGCAGGCAGCTGTATACGCCTCTGGTATTCACAAGGGCTTTGAAGTTTTAATAAACAGTTAGTAATGCATTAAGCTCATGATCTGCCCTAGGTTATGTGCCATCTGGTTACAAACAACAGGACGTACCAACTGACAGCCATGATGTTTCATTTAAACTTAGCATGCGGTTTCCTATGTGAAAGCAAGATTATTAATGCATAAATCAAGTGCAGTAATGCTAATTCTTTAGTTTGTTTAATCAGCAAAATGAAATATTAATTCTAATTACGTGTAGAACTAAGTACGACATGGTTAGCACTGTTGCCTCAGCAAGAAGTTCGCTGGTCTGAATCCCGGTAGGGTCAGTTGGCATTTCAGTGAGGAGTTTGCATGTTCTCCCCATGTCTGTGTGGGTTTCCTCCGGGTGCTCCGGTTTCCCCACAGTGCAAAGACATTCACTATAGGTGGGTTAAATAAACTAAATTGGCCGTAGTGTATGTGTGTGAAAGAGTGTGTATGGATGTTTCCCAGTACTGGGTTGCAGCTGGAAAGGCATCGACTGCATAAAACATATGCTAGATAAGTTGGCGGTTCATTCCACTGTGGCGACCCCTGAAGAGTTAAGGGACTAAGCCAAAGGAACAAACAGAATATATTTGTCTCCCAGATATCTTTAGTTTAAATTGATTTATAATTCACATTTAGACATGACAAATATGGTAACACTTTAATGTAATGTGTATTTCTATAGCGCATTTATTGTGTATGGCCATACACCCAGAGTGCTTCATAATCATGAGGGGGGTCTCTAGACACCACCACCAGTGTGCAGCATCCACTTGGATGATGCGACGGCAGCCACAGGACAATGGCACCAGTGCACTCACCACACACCAGCTATAGGGGGAGTAGAGAGACAGTGATAAAGTCAATTCAGTGGATGATTGGGAGGCCATGATGGTTAAGAGCCGAGAGGAAATTTGGCCAGGAAACCAGGGTTATACCCCTACTCTTTACGAGAAGTGCCATGGGATTTTTAATGATCACAGAGAGTCAGGACCGGTTTATCGTCTCATCCAAAAGACTGCGCCCACTGACAGTATAGTGTCCCTTTTATTTTTACTGGGGCAGTACAACTCACACAGACCACAGGTTAAGTGCCCCCTGCTGGCCTCAATATCGCCACTTCCAACAGCAACCTAGTTTTACCATGTGGTCTCAGCCCTGCTTAGCTTCAGCGAGTAACCGGTCTTGGGCTACAGGATGATAAGGCTGTGTGAAAGGGTGTTTATAAGACTACCATGAAACCTATGTATATCCATGTAAAAAAACCTAAGATATAATCATAACTTGACTGTGTATGAGATTTTATGCATGCTTAGGACAACTGTCATTAAGTGTCATTTGCTCAGTTATGACATTTTAAATGCAAATATGACATTGCTTATTACATCTTGACATAAACAAATACATCACAACCAATCTTCATCTTGACATTACCAAGACAACAAAACTTGTCATAAATCTGTCATAAACATGATTGTTAAAAGGCGTTATAATGTTGTCATGAATATTTTTCTGATCATGTTTTCAGTGCACTCTTAGAAAAAAGGTACATAGTGGTACAAATAATGTTCCTTGAGGAAAAGTTGTAAAAGTTGTACCTTATATGGTACAGAAAAGAACTCTTATGATACTGTTCTGTACCTTTTATTGTACAATTGAAATAAAGGTACACAATTGTTCTCATAAAAAAAGGTACAAAAGTGTTGGACAACTCCTTTATTACAATGTCTAATTTATTTTACAATATTCAAATTAAATGAATGTTTGGTGAGCATATTTGACACTGTTAAGGTACAAAGTGTCTTAGCAGGTTTTAAAAACCAAAGGTACATTTTGGTTTCCCATGGTACAAATCATGTCCTTACAAAGGTACAAACTGCAATGGTACAAATTAGTTTCTTTGTCTTAAGGTACAGTTCTGTTCCATAAAAAGGTACGGCCCCAGTGAGAAAGGTTTGTACCTACTTTGGTACAACATTGTACCATTTTTTTCTGAGAGTGTGGAACAAACTGTGTTTGTCATTAAAATGTCACATTAAAAGTATCATTGCCCCATTAAATAATTATTAACGGCGTCATTAAAATTGAATGACATTTTAATGACAAACATAGCTTGTACCACTGTAGTTGAGGTAAAAAAAATTAATTAATTAATGACTGTATTAAAAAAAATCCATGCCTTATTTATAATGGCTTCATGACAATCATGTTTATGACAAATTTATGACAAGTTTTGTTGTCCTAGTGGTAATGTTATGTTGTCATAAAAGACAAAAACAGGTTGTGATGTATCTGTTTGTCAAGTGTCAAAATGGCATCTTTGCATTTAAAATGCTATAACTGAGTGAAGGACACTTATAGACAGTTGTTACAAGGATGCATAAATCTCATTCACATTCACAACGTGTCATGATTATAAAGGTTTAATGACAGTCTTATGAACACCCATTCAAGTAAACGGTTACCAAAAATATTTATGCAACATAATTGACTGTATTTTGCTAATCGGAGTACTGATAACCATAAGATACTTCTTTCAAAAAACATTTAACCCCAAGTTCAAGATTTGTGCGTTAACATTTATTAGTTTGATGTATGTAACATGATTCAAATATGCATTACTAAATTTAAGAAACACATTTCTACATGCACAAAGGCTACACTAGTATTTGTTTAGTTTAAATGTAACTAAACTGTCACTGTCTCCGAAACATTTTTCTTTAACAATCAATGGTGCTTTTAAAGTCTTTAAACACTTAAGCAATATTAACAATTGGCTATTTTGAATGCAAAACTGTATAGTATAGTCACAATGATGGTGCCAAACCAAAACATCCTTCATGACTCCATCAAGGCTAAAAACAGTACCCTATCTAAAGAATCTTTCAAGGGAATCACAGAGCTTCCATTAGCAAATGGAGACAAACTACTATCATGTTAGCTATCGAATAACTTTCCAATGCTGATGAACCATGAAAACGCACGTCAGCTGCCATCATTAGAGCAAATGGAAAACTAACAAATCAACACATGACATTTCAAATTGAAGTGACACACGAAAAGAGCAGTCAGAATATGCTCTTAAAATAGGAAGTCAAAATTAATAATAATAATAATAATAAAAGACAAAGAGTTGGTATGTGCAAAAACAAAAACACAATTTAGAAACACAGCAGTCAAAGAAGATGTGCAATGGGATGACACCTCCAAAAACATCCATTTATGCAGTGCTGAGATTGACAGCTCTTTGCAAGCCCAACCAGATGGAAAACCTTCTTCTCACCTTTCTGCCAGCGAATGGGTTTCGTATTCCTCTGCAACTATTCATAGCAAAACCTTTTGCTTGATGTGAGTAACTCATGGTGGGAACTAGCAACCCAAACAACACCAGCGTGCCAATTATTAAGTGGAAAGAACGTTGCTTATCCAAACATGGCATTATAATAACTTAAGTACGGCACTGATACATCTCCGGGAAGGTGCTGTGAAACAGATATGACGCAGAAGTGGTGTTATAGGTCAAATGCTATAGAATTCAGAATAGCCTGTCCAGGACACGAAATAGCCCATATCCGATCGCTCTAGGCATGTGGTTTTGACATGTCTCTCTCACTAGTTAGACATGTGGTCTGTGTTTGGAAACGCAGCACTCAAACCAAAATACAAGTTGAAGCCTAAAATTAAGTTGAATCAAACAAACCTTTCTAGTCATCTCAACTTATATCAGCCAAACTGACTAAAATATGAAGTTAAGCTTTGCATAACTTAAAAAAGTAGTTGAAACCTGATTAACATATTAAAAAAGTAAAAGTAACTTGAAAAACATTTATAATTATGACTTTGTCATATTCCTTACAGTGCAGAAGAGCTTTTGCTTTCATAGATGGAAATGCTAAAAGGGTTTACAAATACCAAGCTGAAGATATTAACTCATTTGTATGTCCCTTTGAATAAAAGCATGTGCTAAATGAATACTCTACCTGACAAAAGTCATCGCCTATCCAAGTTTACGGAACAAATAATAACTTGACTTCTAGTTGATCATTTGGTATCTGGAGTGGCTTGTATGAAAGGCAAAGGCCTCTAGATTATGCTTATTTTACCAAAACAAAAATATGATTGTGCCTTGATTTTTAATTATTTAATTAGGACCGTAAGGTCTGACTTTGCTTAGACAAAAGTCTTGTCACTTAATGTACAGTATAGAATATAAAGGCCCAATCCCAATTCTATTTTTGTACCCCTACCCCTTTCCCTTCCCTTGGCCCTTGAAATCGAGTGTGAAGAGGAAGGACTTCAAAATGTACCCATAAGAAATGGGATATCACTACAGCACCTGCACACGTCATCACATGTCATTGCCATCTCTTGCTTCATATGAGATCGACAATCGTGATTGCTGTAGTTATTCCCAGTTGAGTTATTTTTTGGTATTTATCTTCAGGAAATCACTGAAGGCATATAATATGTTATCATAATGATATAATATGGCAATAAGATCGTAACTGTACCGTGCATTTGCACAGTGGCCATATTCATCTATGTAAACAAACAAAAAACTAAATTAACATTATACTAGACACTGTAAAGAGGTCATTCCCAGACACTAGACTTTTCTGACAGGGTATTTGTGGGTCATCAAGTGACAGAATGTTGTAGGGCTGCTATACAGGAGTTATTATTATGGATTAAAGATAGCGAAATTTTGCAGTTTTTTTATTTTCGTTTTTTTTTTTAAAGCATGGCGGTAAAACACGAACACTGTTATGAATATATTAAAACATGTGCTTGTGTGTTGTAAAAATTCATAATAATGACAAAAATACTAATTTGTGGATCTCCTTACTTCCGGGTGCAGCTATCCTGCCGTTGTGGCTAGTGTATTTTAAGAAATTTTCTTACACCTTGGTTTCGAGCATGGTGCTGAAAAATCTCTGTTCGAAGGGGTGTCTACCCCTTTCCCTTAGCTCTACACCTTCAAGCTAAAGAGAATTGGGACACAACTACCCCTTCATGTGAACACGCAAAACAAGGGGTAGGGTAAGGGGAAAGGCAAAAGGGTAGAATTAGGATTGGGTCAAAGTCATGGTGCAGTGGAAAATAATTAATATTGTGTATGACTTCCATGAGCTTGGAGGACTGCATTCATGCATCTCTGCAGTGACTCAAATAACTTATTAATAAAGTCATCTGGAATGGCAAAGAAAGCGTTCTTGATCTTTAATGTCACCCCAGACATATTATATATTGCAATATGCACTATATATTGTTTACATCTGCACAACTCTGGTTTGCACTCTGGTTTGCACTCATTGCCATATGCCCTTAACTGTAACTGTATTGCTCATAAAACTTTATTTTTTACGTAAATGTTTAGATTAGAGTACATCTTATGTATATATACATATATTTTTAATGCGTATATTTTTAGACTACATTCTATAATTGTATTTATTGTATATTCTTTTTACAACTCTACTTTTTGTATTTATATTATATGTCAGGCACCTAGGGTCTGAGAGTAACGGAATTTCGATTCTCTGTATGTCCTGTACATGTGGTTGAATTGACAATAAAGCTGACTTTGACTTTGACTTGAGACATGCTCAATAATGTTCATGTCTGGTGACTGGGATGGCCAATCCTGAAGCACCATGACCTTCTTTGCTTTCAGGAACTTTGATGTGGAGGCTGAAGTATGAGTGCTATCCTGCTGAAGAATTTGCCCTCTCCTGTGATTTGCAATGTAATGGGCAACACAAATGTCTTGATACGTCAGGCTGTTGGATGTTGCCATCCCCTCTACAGATTTCTCGCACATCCCCATACTGAATGTAACCCCAAACCATGATTTTTCCTTTACCAAACTTGACTGATTTCTGTATGAATCTTGGGCCTATGCGGGTTCCAATAGTTCTTCTGCAGTATTTGTGATGACTGGGATGCAGGTCAACAGATGATTGATTGGGAAAAAAATCTACCTTCTGCCAGTTTACCAGATGATCAACTAGAAGTCAAGTCATTATTTGTTGCTCTGCGATCGACAACAAGACTTTTGTCAGGTAGTGTATACTTGGTGAACACTATCAGCTATTTATAAACACATTTATGATCACATCTATTAATCAAGATTCAACCCTAAAGTTGTTATTTGCACATTTCCAATGTTCCACCTGCTCACTTTGGTTTTATGTAATTTCCAGTAAGGGTGCTTATTGTTTAATGTCAAGGTCTATTTTCTGTGACACAGCCATTGCAAACAAACTTTTACACAGTTATTTTCGAAAGCTTGTGGCTGTTAACGTTTTGAATGGTTTTATAAATAACATTCCCCAAGGTTGCACTTCTTACCATCAAATATTCTAACATTTTAGGCAGTTTTCTACCTGAATAGATTTTATAATTTCTTTGTTTATTTGGAAAATCAGAAATGCCAACAGCCATCTCGCTAGTCTTCAGTTTCACATGATCTTTTATGTATCTATCTTGGATGTTGCTCAGAAAATAACATTAATATAAACAGTCTCCATTGGGAAGATTGACTTGTCACATACACAGGGTTCCCATTAAACCAAATTTTAATTTCCCTGACTTTTAGCGGACTAAAAATCTGAATTTACATGACCTATAATGAACAGAAAAACAGGCAGCTGTTGTGTTGAGTAGTCCCTCCAAAAATGTTTAACTTTTTAATTGCCGCAGATTTTGTGCTAATTTTGGTCAGCCGGGAAATTCCCTCCACACCATCTGCATTTTTTTTTATAAAAAATAAAATTATATTCTCATATAGAAAGTGCTCAATTAGTGTGTCTGATATATTGAGTTGTCAAAGACACAGAGCTGCACTTCTCTTCAAGTGTGTGACTCATTTTAGACATGTCAGGTAATAACATTATTGCAATGCGTATTCAGACAATATAGAGATTTTAAAAGTTTAGGGTATTTTGATCATTTAAAGTCATAAACGTTTCAAATATTATTTCGAAGAATTTATATTTTTAAGCGGTAAACAATTTCTCTTAGGGCTGAGCAAAAATGAGATTTCTGTAATTATTTACCATAATGAATTATAACGATGTATATTTCGATACAAGTTGTTAATGCTTTAAGATTTAAAAGAGCATCCCAACAATCACTGAAGCCAGAAAAATTTGAGAGTACATAACATATTATCAGATGATACATTTTCGGTGGCCAAAATTCAGTACATCTCTAATATCAACACACTTTTAGATATACATTGTTGCATTTTCTGCTGTGTGATTGGCTATTAGATTAATATAGTGTCAAAAAAGTCCAGAGCTTATTACTGTTATTGACATAAATTTTATTGTGATTCGATATAATATAGTTTATCGCCCCAGCCCTAATTTCTCTCTTTGTTTCTCTCAATGCTTATATATAATCACAGAGACCAATGGTTTTTGAGGTCAAAAAAGCAATGACAAGGTGTAAATGTGTATATATTCACAGCAAAACAAACTAACAAAAAAATGCTGAAAATCATTACACAAAATCATCATCAGTTATTTTTGTCCGCAATAATCAGAATTTAACAGGTATAGTCTGATGACTGCATTTGATTGCAGGCTGACAAGTGGGAAAGGAATTAAAATGGCAATGGAAATTAGTCTAACCAATACAATAGGCAAAACATGTGAAACAACATGATTAAAAAACACATTATTTGTAAATACTGTTTAGTTTCTTGCACAATCAAAGAAACTAAACACAAGACCCCAAAAGATCACAAGGAGCCACAGGTAATATTTTTGTTAGCCTTTAGACATTTTTGACTCTTTGATAGCGGTTCATAAACAGGAAAACATTCCACATGTGGGACGGTGAAAGTTACGGGGTTAAAACCTTTTTTAATGTTGTACTAAATAAAAAGTATCCCCTGCTTCTTGTATGATTAACAGCACATTTTTGGTTGAACATATCCTTTTCAGTTTTTTTGTGGAAATAGATGTGATTATTTTTTACATGTACATAAAAGATAAACACATTATACATGTATTAACTGCCACTTCTGATCAATTTAATCATTGTATGTTACTGAGTGAACCTTTAAATCATTTAATTCAGTAGACAGCAGTCAAAAAAATTAAACACCATGTAGGATCATTGAATTTACTCATTCATTTAGTAAGGTGATCTATCTAATATTTTCGATAATCAAATAATGATATTTTTTATAGCTAAATGTGTTTGTCACCCACTTTGAGCGATGGTCAAGTAAAAAACAATCTAGCATGAGGTGAATTGATCATCTAAAGTGATATTTTTTTCTCCACTTGCATATGCTGTTCAGTTCTGGCTGAGATCTGATTCAGTTGTTCAGAACTTCAACAGATACAAAACGCTTCTTCATCCTAACATATGAAAATATTTATTACACAACAGGGTGATTCAAAACTGATACTGGATCTTGTCTGAATGAAAGTGCAGCTGCGGCCTGGAGACATGCTGGATGGACCATGTAGTCCGAACCTCAAAACATACATAGGAACCAAACCAGCTTTAAAAATACAGGAACCAAAACATACAAAGGAACTATATCACTCCTGATAATGTTTACAAAAAGGAACAACTCGAAAGACTGTGGGGATTCCTAGTATACAAGTGGAAAGCAAAGACCCTTACCCAGCTTCCCCCGTGACTCCTCAAGCTTCTGGATTTGGTTCTCCAAAAAGATCATGGCAATAGCGAAGGCCAGCAGAGCCAGGAGCTGAAACTTCGGCGGCATCATTAACCTTAAAAGCCCCATCAATAAATCCAGCAGAAAGAGGGCATGCCGTGACCGAGAACTTTATTACACACAGTTCATAGATGCGGTGAGCAGTGTTGCTATTTCATGATTCCAGCATGTCGGTCTTCGAATATAAACAAACTGCAAACTACGTTACACTACAGTTGAATAACTCACTGCCGCAAAAAAACAGTGAGGATTAAAACGCGGTATACTTATTGAATCGGAACAGCTGTGGCTCTGTTGTAGTTGAGCAGCAGTAGTGTACGTTCAGTTGTTGGTAAATCCTGGGAAATGTAGGCACGTGTCAGTGCGCATGCGCATTCGCTGAGTTGACGTCAGTCGGTCAGCTGTCGCTCGATGAGGTTTACTTTTCACTTACTGATTTGTTCCTGTAATGTGGACAAATGTAAGCATTGCATTCCTCATTTTTTTGTATGCTATTGTTCTTATTATGCAATAAAAAATAAATAAATAAAAAAGGTTTACTTTTCACTCAGCGATTTGCAGGTATTTGGTATAAGACGTTTACAATATTACTTACAAAATAAATTTACTTATATTTTTAAAATATAATTTCGTGTGTGGAAAAGCAAAATATGCACATAACACGTAAGCACAATATATTGTATCCATTTGTACATTGTAATTTTATGCAGTTGTGCTTTAATAGCATTGTACAAATTTAATAAAACGAATGAAATCTCACTTATTTTGTTTGCACCAGACTTTTTTTTTATTTATGAATAATGTTCGAATGAATGTATTTTAGGAAAATTCACCATTTTATTATCATGGATGCGCGACAAATCTACAAATTTCTACAGTTTAGTTAAATTACTGCACTTATAATTGTGTAATATCTTTGAAACGAATTGTTAACCCGTTTTTTTTATCTAACGGAAACTGATATTCGATTATTTACAGAACTCTTATTAGCGAATGTCTGTGACGCACTTCCTGCTAAACGACTGGGAGAGAAACAGTCATGGCGGGGGAGCTGTATCTGCTATGGTTGTTGCCGTTATTACAGGCGGTAAGTGAATGAAATACATGTGTACACTGTGATCTTTGATAGCAGACACTCAACTGTGCAGGGCATCCACGTTTATTTGAATGACCTTCACTGTTTCCGTTTAAGGCGCTAGTTAGCCGGTTTGCTAATGTTAGCTAATGACGTGGCTCAACCGGCAGATTGTGTAAATAATATAAGTAATAACGTTAGCTTTAAAATATTAAAGTTTCATTTATATCCGGAAAATTAATTTTGCTTCTACTACAAATTATCGAGACTGTTTTATATGGCTTATGTTGATTAATGAAATGAGCTAGTTTATCTGCAACAGATGAACTAGTAAGTCATGTAGTAGCATACCTTTACGTTATACAGTAACCATTACAGTCATTGAAAGTACGTGTTTAGTTATGTTAAAACTTATGTTTATGTTTTTTTCTGGAGGATTTTCCTATAACTTAGTAGCTGATGTTGTGCACAACCCGGAAACAAGTTTACTATGTAATATTTCAAAGATGTAGCTTCTCATGTGGAGGAAAAATATGTGCATAATTCAAAGCTTTATCCTCAATAGCTTGTTGATTTATATTCAGAAATAGTCAATGGAAGGTTTGGTGGTGTATAAAAAATGAGTAAAAGGTCCTATTCAAAAGGCTCCCATTGCAATTCAAATAAAAAAGTCTCAACTTCAAATTGTTCGTCATTTCTTCATCTAAGAAAAGTTTCAATTTCAATTGATTAAAATGAATTCTGTAGTGGTGATGTGTACAAAACACCAGCCATAAATCACAGACTCTTGTTATCATAGCTGTAGCCAAAGCTCGAAAATTCATGCACCTGTGCTTTACCTCCCACATTTGCCTTTATCTTTGACATTGCATTTGAGTGTCATAAAAATCAAAGTGGCGGTCAGTGAACAGCTGAGAATTTCCATTAGGTTTGTAAAGTTAGGGTAAATATGTGTTAGCGTTAATAGAATTGCATCTTCTGCTTGTTTCTTGGCCCAGTTGGCATCCTATGGAGCAGAGCTCTCATCTGAGGCTTGCAGGGAGCTGGGATTCTCCAGCAATCTCCTGTGTAGCTCCTGTGAGCTCCTGGGTGAGTTCAGTCTGAACCAGCTAGACCTTCCATGCAGGCAGTGCTGCCAAGAGGAGGCTCAGTTGGAGAACAGGAAGGTGAGGTTAGCGTCTGTGCCAAATCACAAGCTCATTTCCTTTTTTCTGACCACAAAGTAATGGACATAAAAAATGTTGTAATGGTGCTTTAACTTGACTTTAAAAAAATAGGAAATTGATCATATAATTTAAACCAAAATATATTAAAATTACAATAAATATATAAAAAATAACCTATTGAATAAATAAAATATCACTTTAATATCTTATCCGGAGGACTGTGCTCACTGACAGTATAGAGCAGGGGTGCTCAACCCTATTCCTGGCGATCGACCTTCCTGCAGTTTTCAGTTGCAACCCTTATCAAACACACATGCCTGTAATTATCAAGTGCTCCTCACGTTCTAAATAATTGGTTCAGGTGTGTTTGATCAGGGTTGGAGCTGAAATCAGCTGGAAGGTCGATCGCCAGGAACAGGGTTGAGCACTCCTGGTATAGAGTGTCCATCATTAGATCCCACACAGACCTCGAGTTGATCACCCACTGCTGGCCTCTAGCACCTCCTTCAGCAGCAACCTAGTTTTACCATGTGGTCTCCCATCCAGGTACATCAAGGAGAACATAAACCATATGTTACTTTTGCTGTGTGATTTATAAATCACTGAATTAATGAAGGCAGTTAAATCTTCAGTTTATTCAACAACCACTATAGTTATTTCTTTTGTGACTCATGAGAGCGCTCTCCAGCCTTCAAAGGAGTTGTACTAATGATCACACAGCCAAGCCTCCCTGACAGAGGCTGTTTCTCTATTCCAAGAATGCAGAAAACAGACTTGCGTTCTCGTGATAGGTTACCTTGGAGAAACGAACTCGGGAGACCGCGAGAACGCAGAAAGCATCGTGTGAAAAATGAGATTCTGCGTTCTTCCTGATGGTCACATGACCTTCACGAATTTTTTAGGGAAAATTATTTAAACATTACTGCATTCTTACGATGATTTATTGTTTTTTTCCCTATTCTATATATATAACATCCACAAAACCTTACAAATATACTTTGCAAAATACAAATAAACCTGATTTTAATACAAATTCCAGCAAATAAACACCCTTAATGTGTTATGCCTCTATGAAGATTTTTGTTAATGTTTACTTTCACCGCCTCGTTTAGGGAAACTCCTGACATAAGTTATATCTCTGAACTTTAATAATAAATCTGTTTAAAATGCTGTGCTTCCCACCTCCTTTATTCAGTCGCAATGACTTCTAATTATGCAAGATCGCTGAAGTACACATATTTAGAAACATCCAGTTATTCAGCTGCAGGTACGCAGACACACACATTTCAGGCTACTAGATCCAGGCTGAGATGAACCATATATATGTAATGGCGGTTCAGTCGCACTTTTGCATTGTTGAATAAGCTATTCCAAGAACGTCCACATAAATTAGATGTACAGTATTTGCTTAGAATACACATAGAATATATAATATTCTAATATATAATTAGACTTTTTTTATTGATATTCATTTTGCTAAGATTTTTGAATGTAGATTATCTTGTTTCTTCAAACTATTGTTTTATTTAACATCTACTACACCAACCCCATACCTAAACCTACCCCTTAAAGTTAGCAATAAACCGTATTTATTGTTATGCTGGATCCAAAAAATTATGTATGTATATGCACATTCTCATTAGCTGCATCTGTAACACTAATCAACCGACACACAGCGTAAATCTCTTCCGCTTGCAAGCTTGGATCTAGTGGTAAGAATCTAGTGTGGCCTGAAACGTGTGTTTCTGTGGGTTTGTAGCTAGATATTATTGCCTTAAAAAGATGTGCATGATAATCACAGCTTTTACTAAATCGCAAGTGCGCTTTTTGGCAATTTGTTGCAGACCCATAATAGAATTAACTTTTTTTTTTTATGCTCAAGCATCAAAATTATGCACCAAAGAAAGCTAAAAGCGCATTAATCATAATTGGACCTCTTTAATGTAGCTTTCTTGCTTTTTAACCCACAAGCAATGGATATATATATAGTTGTTAAAAGATGAAAGTTAGATGCAACAATTTGCAGTCAATCATATGGAGTGGAGATTTGACTGGAGTTTTGATGAAGACTTGTGGATTTATTTTTTATTTGATATTTATAGCTTCTGTTTAAACCTGGATGAATGTGTGTTTGATTTCTTTGACAGCTCTACCCAGGAGCCATCCTTGAGGTCTGTGGATGAAAACTGGGGAGGTTCCCTCAAGTCCAAGGTAGCTTGAGGATCATATGAATAAATCATTTTTCCTGCATCATATTTCCTGTTCTGGCAAATGTATAATTGGCACAGCAGTGTAGCAAAAACTCCATTTACCTCATCCTCCACAAGATCCAAACCTATTTGAGTTTCTTTCTTCTGCTGAACATGACGTAGAAGTGCGCCACCACATTGATTGACAGCTGCGTATTAACAAGACAGGATGTGTGCTAATCAACTGGGATTAAAAGATCTGTTCAGCTCTTTGTGATCACCAATCATCATCAAATGTAAAACTCATTCTTGATCACAAGTTTAAAACATTTTTAAAACACTGCATGTTTGTAATCGCTATGTAATTAATCAGCACAGCCGCATGTCAGTACATTTATGTAATGTAATGTGTATTTATATAGCGCATTTATTGTGTATGGCCATACACCCAAAGTGCTTCACAATCATGAGGGGGGTCTCTCCACACCACCACTACCAGTGTGCAGCATCCACTTGGATGATGCGACGGCAGTCACAGGACAACGGTGCCAGTGCGCTCCCCACACACCAGCTATAGGTGGAGTGGAGAGATAGTGATAGAGCCAACTCAGTGAATGTGGATGATTGGGAGGCCATGATTGTAAGAGCCAATTAAGAGACTTTGGCCAGGATACCAGGGTTGCACCCCTTCTCTTTACAAGAAGTGCCATGGAATTTTAATGACCACAGAGAGTCAGGACCTCGGTTTAACGGCTCATCCGAAAGACGGTGCCCACTGATAGTATAGTGTCCCTTTTACTTTTACTTTTACTGGGGCATTAGGACTCACATAGACCACAGGTTGAGCACCCCCTGCTGGCCTCTCTAACACCACTTCCAACAGCAACTTAGTTTTTCCATGTGGTCTATGTGAGTCCTAATGCCCCAAGAAGCAAGAAATGGAGACACATCAGAGGCATATGGAGAGATCTCTGTGGCTCTTGACTGGCACCTGAGAACGGTGGGCAGGGAGAACTAGCTCATTTGCATTAAAGGCACAGGCAACAAAAACAGCTACACTATGTTCAGAGCTGAATATTCCCATATCCCGAAAGGTATAATAAATAATCTTGATGGGTATTTTGAGCCGAAACTTTACAGACACATTCTAGAGCAGGCATGGGCAAACTTGATTCTGGAGGGCCTGTGTCCCTGCAGACTTTTGCTCCAACCCTAATCTAACACACCTGCCTGCAGCTTTCTAGTGATTTTGAAGACACTGATTAGTGTGTTCAGGTGTGTTAGACTAGTATTGGAGCAAAAGTCTGCAGGGACACCGGCCCTCCAGGATCAAGTTTGCCCATCCCTGTTCTAGAGACATAAAAGACTCATTTCAAATCTTGAAAAGTGGGTAAAATACATGCCCTTTGATATTATTTTTTCCTGTTGTATTGTTTTTTTATACTATGGCTCTTGAGGGTTATAGGTTTTCAGCTTTCTTCAAAATATCTTTTGTGTTTAACAGAAGAAAGAAACTCAAAGTTTTGCAATCACCTGAGGTTGGGTAATTTAACTTTTCGGGTGAACTGTCCCTTTAATAATCCAAGTTAAGTTGAAATGCTTCAAAGGTGCTTTTTTGTGGCAGCTGTTACAGCAGCTCATCTCTTGTGTGAAACAGACTGACAGACTGCGTTGACTTTTGCACTTTTGTTACAAAACATTATTTGTTTTTGTGTGACTATTTTCTTTCAGCTTTTGTCAGAAGTGACAAGCCAAAGATGTTCAGAGGGCTTCAAATCAAGGTAAAAGATTTATTTATAAATTAACTTATTTTGCAAATAGATTTGGTTAATAAAGAAACACAATGAAGCTAATTTATTTAAACTTTGACAAAACCATAAAACAATTTATGATTTTTTTTATTACTTTATTACTCTTAAGTAGCAAGGGTGCATTAAATCCATCAAAACAGACAATAAAGTGAAAGATATAGGTTACAAATAAATTGTTCTTTTGAAATTTTAAATCCTAAAAAAGGTTCAGCATTTTTTTTTACAGGTTTCAAACTGGGGTCCAGGGGCGATTGGGCCAGTGCTAGGGGTCCATGGAAATGACTGTAGACAAAACTTTAAAAGAATTAAATTATTCCAAAATTATTCATTTAATAAAAATATAGAATTAATAAAATCAAATATTTAGTGAAGACAAGCATTACTATTAACATATATATATATATATATATATATATATATATAACAAATTTCCACATTTTTATTTATAGTAGCAATAAATACAGTACAATGATTTCGCTTAAGAGAGTGTACATTTCCTGTTGCTAAGCATTTTTCTTTTTTACAAACCATAAAGTAACAGAACACAATAAAAAAACTAAAGTTTCATAAAATAAAATATATGAAAATAACAGTAACAGTAGACAAATATTATTAACTAAATATACTGAGAGGGTCGTTATTTATTTACTCAACTTTAGTTCAGATATTATCAACTGTAAATTCCTAATCTAAAGAGACTATTAAGAGGGGGAGTGCAATGGGTCGTAAATTGAAAATTGTTTGTTCTGTGGATGGGAATTAGTAATATTTTTATATTTCTACGAAGATTAGATAAGAGTTTCCACAGTTTAAATTTTATATGTATTATTAGGTCCCACTTTATATTAAGTGGCCTTAATTACTAAATAAATACAATATACTTTCTGTATTCATAATGTATTGCAGAACACTTTTGGTGATCTTGAGATGGGATCTGGGTCGAGTTAGGGGCATATTTGGGAATATGGTAATAGGTTTAGGGGTGGCTTAAGGTGTAAAGGATGGTCAACAGTGTAATTACAAATGTAATTACAGAAATTAGTTACTGTTGTAATTGCATGTATTTAATCCATCATGTGCAATGTAAAAACGTGCATTTACACAAGTAAAAAGTAGGTATTAGTTAAAGCCACTTAATATAAAGTGGGACCTTATGTGATTTCTTGATATTATTGTTTTTTGTTTTGTTTTTCTTTACAAATAAATGCAGCACAAAAAAAAAATTTCAAACACATTCAACATTCAAAAAAAAAGTATTTCAAGTTTTTTCTGGTTGTGAACAAATATAACAAATACAGTTGAAGTCAGATTTATTAGCCCCCCTTTGAATTTTTTTTTCCTTTTTAAATATTTCCCTAATTATGTTTAAAAGAGCAAGAAATTTTCATAGTATGTCTGATAATATTTCTTCTTCTGGAGAAAGTTTTATTTGTTTTATTTTGGCTAGAACAAAAGCAGTTGCCCTAAAATGCCTAGTTAACCTAATTAACCTAGTTAAGCCTTTAAATGTCACTTTAAGCTGTACATGTATAGAAGGGTCTTGAAAAATATCTAGTAAAATATTATGTACTGTCGTCATGGCAAAGATAAAATAAATGAGTTATTAGAACTATTATGTTTAGAAACGTGTTGAAAAAATCTTCTCCATTAAACAGAAAATGGGGAAAAAAATAAACAGGGGGGCTAATAATTCTGACTTCAACTGTATACACAAATATAATTTGGTACAAAACAATTGTCATAAATATATTGTTTTAACCTTAGTTTAATTCTTTATTTTTTCTTTAGTATGTGAGAGGCTCTGACCCTGTACTAAAGCTGCTGGACGATAACGGGAACATCGCTGAAGAGCTCAGCATCCTCAAGTGGAACACAGACAGCGTTGAAGAATTTCTTAGTGAGAAGTTAGAGCGAATTTAGACGCAGTTTCATATTCAAAATCCAATTTTCACAGCTTCTTTTTTTATGTCAATCTCAAGCTGAATTAAAGGACCACGCTTCATAAAAATCCTCATTCTGCGGTTTGGATCAGGAATAACTGTACTTATTTTGGTTGATTTCTATGCTACATGTATTTGTATTGTTGATTGTTGCTGAGGGCTTTTTATACCTCTTGTTGTCTGAGTGAACTGTGTGAAGCTTGTTGAATATGCTGGATTGATAAAGCTTGTGGCGGGGACTCGGAAACACACGCTTGTGTATATTTGCACTTTAGTGAAGGCCTGACTGTAAACCAGTCTCTGGCATGTGAGGCCTGAAGATCCTGTGTAAGTCTCTCAGCGTGTTGATTTTGGGGAAACGTTCAAGCTTCACCCCAGTGTGAGACAATTTCATTAGTGCGCGCACACACAAATAAACCTGTTTTTCATATTAATGTGTTTGACTCCTTTTTTGTACATTTCACCAGTTTGTAGATTAAAGATAATAATAATATTTATTATATATGGTTTAGCCACTGTATATGATTTATGCACTTTATGATAGGAATATATGTAAGAGCTGTAATATGTGCTTAAAATCTGCTCGTGTAACTTTTCAGATATAGCGTTCTCGCTTATAATTTACAAGCATTTTGAGCAGTAAATCCTGTACATTTTATGAATTTTTATTTATATTTTTTGTATTGTCACCACTAAATAACAGGAGATATTTTTGTTTATTCAGTTGTTGACCATTTTGGTTAATGTTGGATTTTACGATTTTGTTAGGACTCTTATTAGCCGTTCTTGCAATGATTTTTAGTTAAATGGGATATTATGGAATATATATTTTTTATAATCATACCTTCTAAAAACAGTCTGCATTGCTTCTACTTTGATTAATATTCTTCCTTTGTACGTGTCATCTGCTGGAGAAAACCCCGCCTCCATCTCTCATTCATTAGCATAAACAGCTCCGAATGAGAAGCAGCCATCTCATCTGAGTTTCAATAGTATCTGTGTTTTGACTTGCTGAAGATTAGCACAATATACCGCGACATACAATTAACAGGAATATAATATGGAGTATTAGAATGCACAAGTGAACACTGTAGTGACCTTCTTCTAAGCCACTTTAGTCATTTTCATGTGCAGCTATACTAATGCATGGGCATTTGTAGCTCATTTGAATTTAAAGCATCAAAATAGTACATTTTGGATCAAATGTTAAAAGGGGCAGTTTCAAAAATAATTTTTGGGCCATTTTATGCTGAAACCACATATACGCTCTCTAGGGAGATCAAAGATTGATTTTACTTTTCTGGAGAAGGGGCTTAATAGGTCCCATTTAAATAGTGAATGCTGGACTTTTTAAACTGGGGTCCTGGGGCCAACAAAGGAGTGCTAAGTGCCCTTGAAAACGACTAGTCAGAAATGTAAGATTCATTCATTTAATAAAAAAAAATTAAATCAAGATATAATTTTGTTACTATAAAATAATAGTTAATTATTATTACTAATACAATATTTAGTAATAATAATTAGTTATATTATTAAAATAATAAAATTTGATTTATTTTAGTTTATTATATTTTTATTTTTAAATACTATTCAAATAATATAAATGTCTCAAATAAATAGAAAATGTTAAAAATAAAACTTTAAATGTGTTATTTTTTTATAAGGAAATAATAAATATATGACTACCAAACTATAATAAAGTAGCTTGATAGAAAACATTTAAAAAAAACTACATACTGAGATCTACATACGGAGAAAGGGGGCTTCTGTACAAATGCTAAGTTGCTTGACACACTGAGGTAAATAAAACAAAATGTTATAAAATACGCTAAAATGTATTTATTTTATTACATTTCTCTACCACCTTATACATTTCTTTGTTTCTGTTTGTGAGAATCTTCAGCACTCGTCATAATTGGAATGCGAATTCTAAGAATGCTTTACAGTACTAGAAGCAACGAAATTCGAATTGTCTCTTTGTAGCGAATTAGGAGTTGAGTGTTTCAGCAGTGTTTACAGTGTGTACAGCGACTTTTTGCGTTTATTATGGGACAGCGACAATCTCGTAGAGAGAAAGTGGAGGGAGGAGTTGCGTGCGTGGACGGAGCCCATCACCGACCAGCACTGACTCCAACTGACCACACGGCGGAGCTCCATCCTCGTTTTGACGAGACGCCTGTAGTGGTTATTGAGGGAGGTAGAAAGGAGAAAGCAGGGAAGAAAACAAAAAAGAAGAGGCCAAAGCGAAGGGCTTTCAAGAGTTTGGCCTCTTTTTTCTCTTGTTTATCCCTTCCCAAATCCACCAAAGCTCAGGTGGAGCAGGGTGAGGTGGACCAGGACTCTGAGACCCCATACAGGAAGAGCACTGAGGGTAAATGACTTGCTCTCATCAATTCTCTTAATTATAATTTAAATACAATATAAATTACATATCACCATCACATATTATACAAATACAGATTGATAAAATTATGTGATAATTGTTTTATTATAGATTTACAGAGGTTTCAGATTTCAGAACAAATAAAGACAAAGACACAAGCAAAAAAGACATGTAATTGATAAGGTTGATGTTCCTCTTTAGACCAGACTTCTCTGCAGGACATTGTCTGTTCTGTGGAAGACAGTGTTCACCAGGAGCCTCCTACCATTGATCCTGATGTCCTTCCCACTGCCGAGGAGATAGTAGTGAATGAGGTCCAACATGCAGATCATGACAGTCCAGTAAGTTCATCAGCAGATGAATCACAACTGCTGAAACAGCTGGACTGTACTGAGCTCATAAAGACCAAGGGTGAGTTTACTGTCATAACCTAAATTTTGACACACTTTTTATAATATATATTTTATGCAGGAACATTTTTAGTTACTTTAATAGTTTTAGATATTATAGACTTTTTCTTTGCAGTTCATGTAATATTGTGTGATTTTTGAAAAGAGAAGTATTGCTCTTATTTTTTAGTTGATCCCAAAGTGCTTATTAATGCAAGTAAAATAATTCTGAGAATTCGAAACTGGAAAACATAGTATTAATATATATATATATAAAGAAGGATGCTGCTGTATATTATTGATTATAATAACCATAATTACAAAAAACACAATATTTTATTATTATGTTGCCAAAACTTTACGTTTCACAGTTAGTTCATTTTAATTACATAGTTAATGTCACAAAAAATTGTTACTCTTATATTTTATTAGATGACATTCGCCACAAGTACTCCATCTGCAAAAAGATGGGTGAAGGAGGATGCGGCTCTGTTTATGAAGGGACCCGCTGTGAAGACGGCCTTCAGGTGGCTGTGAAATTCACAACGAAGGTTGAAAATGAGCCGTACATCAGCTTTGTAAGTAGACTGCTTTCTCTGTGTTGTTTCTGTTCCGTTTGATAATATTGTAATGTAAATGATGGACTACAAATATTTCAGTAGACAAACAGGCAGATCTAAATTTTAATTAGAGAAACTGCACCCATCTAACCATGATAAAAATATTCTTTCTTCTAGCCTGACCATGCCAGTCCGGTTCCTCTTGAGGTGGCCCTTACATTGCTGGCCAATCAAGGGCCCAGCTGTAACAACATAATACAACTGCTGGATTGGGAAGACCATCCTGACCGATATATAATGGTCTTAGAGTGGCCCTCACCCTGTATAGACATGCACCTGTTTTGGCTGCGTCATGACAGCGTCTTCTCTGAGGAGATGGCCCGTCATTTTATGCGCCAAGTGGTTGACGCTGCTGCTGTCTGCTGTTCTCGGGGGGTCTTCCATCGTGACATCAAAATGCCGAACCTCTTGGTTAACATAGAGACCCTGGAGGTTAAACTCATTGATTTCGGCTGTGGGGACCTCCTGAGAACATCCTCCTACAACACCTACAGTGGTATGTATTATCTTTTGTACATGTACTTTGGGATTTGAATTCTAGACATTAACATTATCAGCCTGCTAAGATAAGGAGAATCAATGAGTAATTGATTTTAGTTTGACAAACTCAAATATAATTTCAGAGTAAATTGAGAAAACATGCAGTGCTAAAGCAAACATTCACATGTGACAATCCTTTTTTTTTTTGCCAGGAACAGCAAGGTACTGCCCTCCAGAGTTTATTGACATAGGAGAGTACCATGGGAAAGAGGCGACAGTATGGTCATTGGGGGTCCTACTATTCAGAATGATCACCAGCCTTTTCCCAGACAGCAGTGACATCTGTTACATGGACATTGAACTCTGGTCCCAGCCGGGCTACTCAGATGGTAAGACTATTATTACAGTAAAGAAGTACAATTGCAGTTGTTAATCATGCAGAATAGAGAAAACAGTAAATTAACTGATAACATAGGAATCTTAATAAAATTACAGTTATGTCTTAGAGAGCAAGTGCAAAGTTGAAAGTAACAATCAGACATTTCTCTGTTTCTCTGCACAGAATGCTGCCGATTTATTCGGGGTTGCCTTAAGAGCAATCCTGAGCAGAGGCTGCCTTTGGATGAGCTGCTCTCCCATGACTGGTTCAAGGTACCACATCTTTCTAGATGAGCTCAAATTATTTTAAAGATATATTGACATTTGTTTAATTCTTCCATGTTTTTGGGCTTTTTGTTGGTTTGATAATCGAAAAAAAATCTTAAATGTGTTTCAGGTCACCCTGTAGTCGTGGAGAAGCTCTCTATCTGGCGGGCTAACATTGGTTGCCCATCCATCCCTTTGTAAATAGTTTAATTTGAGATATGTTACCCTCTGCCTTCCTCCACCCTTAGTGTCTTGCGGGGCTGGCAAGCCTTTGTTGCGTCTGGCGCATTGGCTTGAGATAGTAGTTTTAGCGTCTTGCAGAACTACTGCCTGAAGATGTGCATAGTTTGTTTAGTCCCACATCTTCTCTGCCCTGAAGGTTCCTTCTACTGCTGAAACCTGACACAGTTCCACAGCTCAGTGTCAATGCAGCTCCAGTTTCTAGTCTCAGAGCTGCTCTCTCACCCTCCCTGGTCCCAGAGGTTTCTGCTAAAGCTGCCCTGGTTCAAGAGGATTTCTCAGTGTTTCCTGTCACTGGTGATTCTTCAAGAAATAAATCAGCTTTCAGCCATATTAAAATTATTTTGAAAATACACAAACGTGTGTTGTTTTTTTCCAGAGATATGATATGGAAATATGTGCTACTCCTTTTATATATTCAGTTGTAGTCTTTTTATCAATTTGAATATTAATTTTACTATAAACTAACCAGGGGTGCATTTCCCGAAACCATCGTTAGCCAGCTAAGGTTGCAAGTTCCGTCGTTACAAAGATAGTTTGTTAATTTGCCGTTTCCCAAATCCATCGTTCCAACGAACATTCGCAAACTGCGTCGCAAACTTGAGCACTTGAAATGACACCTCTGGAGCTGTAGTTTGAAACATAGTTCCTGGCTGTGTTCTATTCCCACTTATCCCCCCTATGCCCTATTCATTTAAAACATTCTAACATTCAAAGTTGGATTTATTAAGTATTTGTACAGTTCAGTTTTTTTTAGCGATCTTCATGTTTACAATTGCGCTTCCTTCGCAGTGCACTTGGAAAACTTTGATGTCATTTTGAACACAGCTTCATGACAAAAGCTATAGGTGACTATTTTTTAAAAAGTGGAATTTATGTTACGTCTCCAAAACTTGTGAAAACAAAAAACATAGCATAAGTTAATGTTTTTTATTTATAGTGGGTTGTTTATGAAGTATTTGTACTGTATATGACATGGGCCTGCTGGTTAGAGCATATCTGCAGTAGTGGTTTGCACGTGATAAAATTGTAAAAGCAGACTTTTCAAAAAATAAATAAACAATATCTCACTTAATAATAATAATAATCATCATCATCATTATTAATATTATTATTAAAATAGGATTTTTTTTCAGTTTCTAATAAATAAAAATATTAAATTAATTATCTTAATAAATAACCTCATTTATTTATATGATTTATATATGATATTAGAATAGTGTTAGCTTTTGTAAGTGATTTTATGTTTTAGAATAGAATATGTAATGTTCTCAATAATATTAGTAATAGAAACACAGGCCCTATATGTGCTATTTACATATATTTCAATTAATATGGAAAGCGAGTGCATGTTTTTTCCAAAACTAATATTGGATTTTATTTTAAATGCGTGTGCATGTAAAACAATATAATTTGCACAAAGAAACTATGGGGTTCTTCTCTAAAGAAGTAGTTACTCCACTCCGTTTTATGGGCGTTTTACGTTATAACTAACGTGGTTCAAATGATGAATCTGCGACAGAGAAACTAAGGGTTTTGGGAAACACTCGTCACTACATCGTTCTTTTCCCAAACTATGCATCATACTATGATAGTTCTGCCGCGAGTTACGTCGTTGTTTGGGAAACGCACCCCAGGTAAGTAACACTTCAAAGAGATGCTCAGTTGCTCAGTTTATTATTTTTAAGCCCACAGAGGTATGAAAAGATTATTTTAAGCTTTAATACAGTGGATTCTACAAGCTGTAATTTAAACGTTAACTATAAAAAGGAAATACATATTTAGTGTTGTGATTGATATACTTCTGTTGACCTTTAAGATTTTAAGTAATAGAAATGATCATTATAGCCATTATTGATTTTGCGTTGGCATAATTGTAATAACACTTCAGTTGAAATATTAATTCACAAGTGTTAATTAATTCAAAGATCTGTTATTGAATTAACAGTAGTCAAATGATCAGTTGAGAATAAATGCACCTTTGCAAATCCCAACAGAAACATTTTATTATCCAATTCTAATAGTTCTATTATTTATTGATTTTTGTACATATAGTTTTTATATATGACTATTATGTGCCTTAAAATGAGATGAATGTACAGGTATTGAAGTAGGGCATAACAGACAGCTAAGTTGGTTATGTAATGATCATAAAAAAGGAAAAAGGGTAACACTGACCCTCCTGAGTTAAACAATGTCCCACATCAGCAAATTCATCCAATTGTCCAGTTGATCTAATTCTGAACATGTCTTTACACTTGAAGCGAAGAAGTGAAAGGGAAATGAGTGAAAGTATAAATCATTTAGATTAAATGGTCTGTGAATTTCCTGTAAATACATCGGAATACACAATATATCTGCATTTCAGAAAGGTAAACGATTGCAAAAGAACCACCAATTGAAGACAGCTAAAAATAATAATGGCAATAAAAAAGGAGAAATAAAAATGATACTGAAGTGCTTTGATTTAATAATTGTTTATTCTTTTGCTTTATTTCTGGCAAATGCTTATATGGCAAAAAATTATTTAGATGAAGTGAAAGCATACCAGTTAATGTCAGTTCTGATTAGTTTAATGCATCCTTGCGTACTACAAGAATGTACTTTGAAAAAGATCCCAGACTTTTGAACAGTAGTGTGCATTTCTTATAAATATTTGAAGTAACTTTGTATAGTCTGCAAATGGAGAGCTCTCAATCACTGATTAATGCCGCGTGTTTGGCACATCATGCTGTTCACAGATTTACACAATGTGTTTGGAGTCATTCTGTTTTAATTACTCCTAACAGCGTTAGTCACCAGTTCACAATGAAAAGACAAGCACATTTTGATAGACTGCTCTTGGACAAATTGTTGTACCATTGATCCATTTCCAGACTGCTTTACAGAATCCTGATTTTTACTGAATCTTTATTTTGCGATTCAAAATCCTAAATGTGACGTTTTTAACCTTTTTTAACAACTAAATAAGCAATCTGATTGGATATCTTTTTCCCAAAATTTTACTGAAATTAGTGGGAGTCTACATGGACATCAGTAATCAAATTCTGAATAAGACAATATTATGCATAATGAGTTGCTTTAGGAATGTTCCCTTTCATGTTCTAGTAGACAGATTGACTCGTACTCAACACAATTCCTTTTTTCCCTCCAGAATAGCAACATAGATTTTGTTATAGCACTATATAGTTTTTGGTGTTTCCTTTTTAATTTTACAAAAGATTCAAATGTTGTTCCCAAATGTAGTGTATTTGTCTTGTTGCTACTTGAAAACAAATCAAATTCTGACCCCCATCAGATTATTATCCCCTTGTTCTGCTAGGTTTAGGTGTGGGGGAGGGGTTAGGATTAGGGGTGAGGTTTTGGATTAGGCAGGTAGTAACGGCTTCCATCAGGGGGTAATAATTTGGCAGGGGATCAAGAAAGGCACAACACCAGCTTTGTCATGGTTACAAATTCTCCAATAGTATCTGGATGCAGCCTTGATGATGCAAGGTGAGACTGCATATCTCAGTGATGCTATGTCAGACACAATACAGCTAGTGACGTCACTGTGTATGGGGTAGGGTTAGGGGTGGGGTTTAAGTGAGCACATTCAAAAACATTGGATGCAGCTTAGACTGCACTGCACCAGGTTTGCATCCAGACCTCTCTCCAAAATTTTGCAAGAAGACACTCTTTTTTTGTTGACTGTCTACTTGTTACCACTGCAGTGTGTGTATCCTGCTGCAAAATCCAGTAAATGGGTTCTACACAATGGTAAGAGTGTGTAAACATACTTTGATAATACAACAACAACAACAACAAAAAAAAACTCATTATAACATTTTTACTTGATTTGGGTTTACTTTAAGTATAACCCTAACCCTAATTAATCTCTGTTAACGTGGTACATTTTAAGGAGAGAATTACTTGCTGAAAAACAATAGGAAACACCAGAGAATTTGTAATGGTTATAATAAAGGTTTTATTTGAAACAATAATGATCCTTTGGGGCTTTACTCAGGGGTGCTCCTAGGGATTTAGATCCCCCTGTCTAATTTGTACTACAGGCCCCAAGGCGCCATACCTCAATTATCTTTTAGTTTTGCCACTTGCAGCAACAATCAATATCAATAAGCATTGAAATCATTACAAATTCAGTGAGAAATAACTAAATTTGCTTATTAATTTACTTCGATTGTGCATTTATAACTCATTCCTTCATTTTCTTTTCGGTTTAGTCCCTTTATTAATCTGGGGTCGGCACAGCGGAATGAACCGCCAACTTATCCAGCACATGTTTTATGCTGCGGATGCCCTTCCAGCCGCAACCCAATACTGAGAAATCATTTATAACTCTATATTCTATGAAGTGCTGGGTTGTTAATTAATTGTTAAAAAGTGTTAATTTAAATGTAATTGAAAAAAAACCCCTAATGTTTGGTTTGTACAAATTTTTATGTTTTTTTGTTGGGTTTTTAGAGTGTAAACAGCACAAGTTAATAAAAACATATTTAAGCCAACAAACATTTAAAGTTACCCCCTCCCCCTTCCCCCAGATGTTTTACATGCACTGTAAATGTTTTTTGTTACTGACAAAGTAAAGATATACAATACTGTAAATGCATATAGAGTGAGATAGTGTTGTAAATGTAAATACAGTATTTTTGCTGTAATTGATTTACATTAAATTACTGGAGATTCTACAGGACATTGTTAACAATGCACTATTAAAGACTTGTAAATTACAAAGTAACTGTAATGTGAACTGTATTTTACTGTAGGACAGTTATGCGGTATGTTACTGTATTTTAAAGTTGCATTGTGAAAATCACTGTTTATTTTACAGTAAAGATATACAATACTGTAAATGCATATACAGTGAGTGTTGTAAATGTAAATATGGTATTTTTCCTGTAATTGGTTTACAGTAAGTTATTGTACATTCTACAAGACATTGTTAACAATGCACTATTAACAATTTTTGTAAATGACACTGTATTTATTTGTAATGTGAACTGTATTTTACTGTAAGAGTTATGCAATATGTTACCGAATGTAAAGTTGCATTGTAAAAATTACTGTATAATTTATAGTAAAGATATACAATAATGTAACTGCATATACAGTGAGATAGTGTTGTAAATGTAAATACATTATTTTTTGCTGTAATTGGTTTACAGTTAGTTACTGTAAATTCTACAGACCATTGTTATCAATGCACTATTAACAATTTTTGTAAATGACACAGTATTTAACTGTAATGCGAACTGTATTTTACTGTGGGACAGTAATGCAGTATGTTACCAAATTTTAAAGTTGCACTGTGAAAATAACTGTATATTTTACTGTAAATATACACAATACTGTAAATGCAAGTACAGCGAGATAAATTGTGCTGTAAATAAATACAATATTTTTACTGTAAGTGATTTACAGTAAGTTACTGGTGATCTGCTGCCAGTAAGTTACTATTGATTCTGCAGGAAATTGTTAACAGTGTGTTTTTGACTAATAATTTAAAAAAATTGGGCAATTTTACTGTCCTAATTTTTGTGTTTTTCTTTTTTCTTATGGCATCTGTTTAGTCTTGCCCTATACCAGTATGATGCCCAAAGTTTAAAACTAGTTTGTAAAGTGCCTCATTTCTAAATAACCTGCAATTCTTCATAATGGAAAACACATGCTCTTGGCACACAGGGGTGCTTCATTATAATGTGTGTCCTAACAGATTATTACGCAAAGAGACCATTTAAATACACAGTATTTTGACAGCTACATTTTCTGATGAGTAGCTTATATCTTATCAAGCTACAGTATCAGAGTAGGATCCCCAACACTGATGTTTTTATATAAGTGGAAACCATTAGAACTTCTGTAAAGGTTTCTGTTGTTTAGTAGTTTTTTTTGACAAGGTTGTCTTAATGATGATAATTTCACAACATTGCTGTCATTGTCAAAGTCACTGACAGTACAGGAAAATGACGTTATTTAAGCTGTTCCAAAAGCCCTAAGCCTGTGATGAATTAGTAGTGCATGGGAAAACTGAACTTGTTTTCACTCTCTTCCCCTCTCAGGATGAGTAAAAACACACTAGCCCTCCCAGGGTCCAAGGGCAGTAGTTGTGGCAGATCCCTTGCCAAGCACAGGACTGTAGACAATCCTGGCCTCTGATGAATTCCATATGCACCCTGCCTGCAGTTACTACTTCTCTTGAAACATCATAGCACATTTCTTTCATTACACCTCATTATCTGTCCTCCTTTCATCCAAAACAATAACACATGCAAAAGCCCTCACTTGTAGATGTCGATCTGTCTGTAAACATCCACAGAACATTTTGCGGGGGCATTCCTGGAAGTATTTCAATTAACGTAATCTATCTGTAATCATTTTTCTTCCCAGTAATTATTCATTATGTCCTCTCTTGAAATACTCGATTCTTATTGGTCACTTGTGGCAAAACTATGGGTCATTGATGCTAGGATGTTAGGAGAGACACAAGAGCAGCACTCATAGATGTGTGTACGTAAAAGATTTTCAGCAATCTTGGACAATGTGTTGTTACTCACAGTTAAGGTCATTGAGTTTTACAAGATGCCACAACATTGTGAAGACTATAAAAGCCTTTTTTTTTGAGAATGTGTTGGTTTGTGTTTTTATAACTCAATTTTTACAGGTTTTAAAACTATGGTTGTAATGTTAGCTAAACTTTATTGCATCACTGTGTAGTTAAATCATCTGCTGAAGTCTTTTGCAGATATAAAAACAGGCATACTGTATATTTTGTATACAACTGAACTGAACTGGTGTATGAACACACAGTGAGCTAACTTTTGAATGTTTATTGACAGCTTTGACCTTTCCAATATGACAGAGCTTCAACTTAATTTTTATTAAGTTACTACAAAAGTTTTTTAAAATGATTGATTTTTTTTTACAGATTGCACAGATTTAAATTAGATTTTTACATTCACTCAATTTCTCTCCAAATATTGCTTGGGTGGGGTGGCACAGTGGCTCAGTGGTTAGCACTGTTGCCTCACAGTTAGAAGGTCGATGGTTTGAGGCTGTGTCAGTTGGCATTTCTGTGTGAAGTTTGCATGTTCTCCCAAAGTTTGTGTGGGTTTCCTCTGGGTGCTTCGGTTTCCCCCACAGTCCAAAGAGATGTGCTATACAGTAAGTGAATTGGGTAGACAAAATTGGCCGTAGTGTATGAGTGCATGTGTGTGCATGTGAGAGTGTATGGGTGTTTCCCAGTACTGGGTTGCGGCTGGAAGAGCATCCGCTGAGTAAAACATATGCCGGAATAGTTTGCGGTTCATTCCGCTGTGGCCACCCCTGATAAATAAGGGACTAAGCCGAAGGAAAATGAATGAATAAATGAATACATCCACTGCTTGCATTACTTTGCAGTGCACTTATGGTTGAATTATAACAAATGTCTAAAGTGAAAAGAGAAACATGCAAAATGTGCAGGGCAGTTGGGTGTAAGGACTGGGATTGATATGTATGATATGTATATGGGACTTTGAAAACAGGACAAGCAAGAGGAGCGAAGCAACTTTCTGGAAAACAGGCAACCATCTGTCTCAATGTTCACAGCTGATCAGAACGCAAAATGTGGGATATACAGATTATACGTTTAATCAGCGCCTGTCTGAAGAGACATGAGGCCAGTTTGAATATATCTTTTGAATGTTTAATGATGCCCAGAGATGCCCAAGGTAGGGCCTGCGGGCCAAAGTTGGCCCATGGTAACCTTTGATTTGGCCCGCCATCCTATCTGAGAAGAAATTTAGAATGAAGGTTGCGGCAAATGCCTTAAACAGAGATCCTCATTTCTAATTTAACATAACCTTTTGTTTGTTTGTTTGTTTGTTTGTTTTTAAGCTACAAAAAATCAACTGACATGAAATGTTTCAATTAAATGTTGTGCATGAATCAGATTTTTAAAAATGTAAATACTGTCAATGGAAGATAGAGGACAGTACATAAGACATTGACGAGCAAATCAAGGCAAAGGCAGGTGCAGCTCGAATTCTATATTCAGCATTGAACAACATTGTGCTATCAATGTGCTTGTTTATGTTTTTATTGTAAGAAATTTATCACAAAATGTAAAAATCTATATAATTAGTTGGCGCCAGTAGTGTAGTGGTTAGTGCGTTGACACATGGACTCTGGTGCTCATTGTGACTTGAGTTCAATTCTGCCTTGCAGTCCCATGTTGATCATTCCCCCTCTCTCAGCTCCCCATGTTTCCTGTCAGTTCTCTCTACTTTCCTACCAAATAAAGGTGAAAAACCTGATAGTAATAGTTTGGTATATTTAACTTTGGCCCACCCCTTCAATCAAGTTTGGTTTTTGGCCCTACATAAGAAAAGGTTTGGGCACCCCTGGTTTAATGCATATTTTGCAAGACTGGCTGAATATCTTTGTAATGAGGCAACAAACACATGTAATCTGCTAAGTATCAGTGCTGATACGCACTGCAGAGCATCAGCGCAGAGGTCATTAATATTCATGACCATTCCAATTTTTATTAAAACCGAGCTTTTCATGCAGGGGAAATTCCTCTGTTCATAAATGAGCGTATAAAATAGTTTTGAGAGATTTTTGAACTTACCTAAGCTACACACCTAAGTAGAAAACAATTTGACTTATTTAAACAATGCACTTTATGGCACTTTTAAAATAATGGATAATATGTGAATAATCAACAATGATAATAGTAATACATTCTATAAACCCACATACAGAGAGCATATGCTAATGCTTCATTTACAGTACATGTACACTGTAAAAAAAGCTGGGTTACACACAATGGTTTTGTGTTGGGACAACTTAAAGAAATTAGGTTAACTTATTAGTTTTTACAAACTTAATTGGATTCACTATAAAACCGAAAAAAGTCATAAAAAAAGAGTTATTTCAGCTGATTTTAAATAAGTCATTCGAACAAGCAGCAAAGTCATTTCTTTGAGTGTACATAAAGCTATGCATTGACACATTTATGATTAAAAGAAAACAAAGTAAATTGAGTGAGTAAAATAAATATAAGAATAATAACAAATAATATGAAAATAGTGTGGGAAGCACGGTTGCCTCACAGCAAGAAGGGCACTGGTTCGAACTTCGGCTGGATCAGTTGGCATTTCTTTGTGGAGTTTGCATGTTCTCCCCGTGTTTGCGTGGCTTTCCTCTGTGCTCCGGTTTCCCCCACAGTCCAAAGACATGCGCTATAGGTGAATTAAATAAGCTAAGTTGGCTGTAGTGTACGTGTGTGAATGAGAGTGTATAGGCATTTCTCAGTGATGGGTTGCAGCTGGAAGGGCATCTGCTGTGTAAAACATAGGCTGGATAAGTTGGCGGTTCATTGCGCTGAGGCAACCCTAGATTAATAAAGGGACTAAGCCAAAAAGAAAATGAATGATTGAATAATAATAAATTCTGAAGAAGTAAATCTGCATATTTTTATTATTATATCTAGAGTATAATGTGACACTGAAGACTGGAACAATGAATTACAGGTATTAGTTATGTTTTAAAATGCATTGATATTGAAAACAGTTGTTTTAAATTATAGTAACATCTCACAGTATTACTGTTTTTATTGTATTCCTGATCAAATAAAAACAGCTTTGCTGAGCATAAGCGATTTCTTTCAAAAACATATCACCAACTCTAAAAACCTAAATAACTGAATTTATTTTCCGACTTGGAAAAGTTTTGTACTTTATATGCACATAAAATGGATCATTCAAACAAAAAGAGCTCTTTGCACTTTACTGCAACATGTGATTTCAGCCAATACTCGGAGGGGGTTTCTCTTAGAGGAGCATGTTAGAGGATTAAGCTACACAAGAACAGTCCCTCCAACTGATATTGGCAAAAAAAATGTGTGTCGAGCGGATGCAGATGGGCAGAATAAAAGCTTTTTTGTACTCAGTCTTGCTGAAGAAGTAATTCTGACTCTCATCTCTTATTTTCTGTCCATCTCTAAATTTCACTGGACTGTTTTGGCCTCTGCTGAGGTTCTGTTTCAGAAGACGTTCCTGCATGAAAGCTAGTCGGTGATCAGTGATCAGTGAAGCTGCTGTTATGAGGAATGTAGAAAAATGAAGCTCTAGACTCCTTTATCACTTTTCCTACAGCCCATTTTCTGGGTTGAGGAAGATATGGTAGCGAGCAGCTTCCTTTAGAATGCTTTGAACTTCCATTTTTAATTGTCATCAGCTAGAGTAGTGTTTCTCAACCGGTGGGTCACAATCCAAAATCGGTGGCAATGCTCTTTTGAGTAAGTTAGAGAACGTTTTCGTGATGCACAACTTTTCAGATTTTAATAGGCTTTTGTGAAAGTGTGCATCTTCAGAAAAGATGTTAAAATAGGAGTGGCGCTGGTCAACAGTAAAATTAGTTTACAGACGTTAAAAAAACTGAATTTTGAAGCTGTCCAAATGTGACTCTTTAAACGCATCAAGCTGCCAACCATAAATCTGGAGCATCCTCCCTATACTGTATGTGTACCTGCAAAGCACAATTGCAGGCTGTAATCCACCATTTTTTTAAACTCAAGTTTATATATAACAAGAATGTAATACAGAAAATCTATTAAAAACAATTGAATTCAGGCGCTTGTGTCTTAAATTCCCAGAATGCATTGCGATGTGATGACATGTTCCGATTCATTATAGTTCCCTCTTTAACTTTAGGAGCCCTATGATACACCTGGCACAATAAGGTGCAAGATGTATATGGTGTGATTTGTTGCTATTTTCCGACCAACGCAACCCTAATTTTCCTGTTTTGCACCACGTTGTTAAACAAGCAAAACAATTTGTGCCACTTGGTGGACTCATAGATGTGCTGGTCTAAAATAGAGGCATGTTAAGGCGCATTGTTGGCGCATTGCTATTTTGAGGAATTGGAATAGACCACAGCATTGACCGACTGAAAAGCTGGTCTAAGTCCAGTGCAGAGCGTGTTAGTTATGCGCCTATGTGGGTTCAAACTCTTACACATTGCTTAATACACACAGGATGTACAGCAATACACAAACATCTGAAACAATTTCAAGGATTTAAATGTTACAAAAATTATTATTTTCTACAAAAATATAAAAACCACTGCCTCCATGCCTTCCTCACCTTGGGGGGCTTTTTTTCAGTTTATTTGTGACAATTTGCATTTGTATAATGTTATTATTATTAGCAGTATTATTTATTGTATGCATATTTATATTTGTTTTAATAAAAACAAGTTTAGATTTGTTCACCTGTCGGGTTTTGAAGACGTATGTGTAGCTACATGAGAATAGGAGGTTTGTTTGGATATAACTTTTGTGACCACACTTTGTTATTATTGTTCATTTATTCCTTTGCTGGAAATTAGAACTGAATTTAATTTTGAAACAAATCTTTGCGCTTAACAAACAAAATTAAATATGTAGGCTAATGGATGTCTTCAGTGGAGTGTGTACAACACCGTTTCCTTATCCACGAAATAAAGGAGTAAAGAGTAAAATTAAAGAGAAAGTAAAGAGGCCGAATGGATGAGGCTCATTCTTCATCATCACGCTGCAGATGCTCTGTTTAACTGTTTTCTCGCTATAGTGAAGCGTTCAGTTTTTCCACTTACAAAGTCCACCATGTAAATAGCAAATGCGCCATGGTGTGACGCAACCGACTCTTAAAGGGAATGGGAGATGAGACTCTGATTGGTTTAATGCATGTTATGCTCAAAACACACCCATAATTCATTAAGAGAATAAGTACAACCCTGTCAGACCATGCGCCAGGATGCAGACCATAATTATCCATCCTTAAAACAGCAAAAGTGGAATTGGACATGCTCTTAATGCTTTTGCGCCATGCGCTTTATACTTTGTGCCTAAATTATATAAAATAGAGCCCCATGTCTTGCTTTCCCTTTCATCCCGATTTCATTCCGTAAACTTCTGATGGTATTTCTTCCAAATTTAAAATAGAAGTGCTATCATTAGAGAAGTTATTTTGCAGGAAATATTTAAAAAGTGCCATGTTTTCATATGTTTATATACATTTTTAGACAACACAACACCAGTGTTTTACCTTCAGAAGAGTTAAGAAATCAAAATTTGATGTAATAACCCAGATTTTCAATAACAGCATGCCTATTTTTGTCACCTCATGCACATTTATTTCTTGTTATGTCCTCAGATTTAAGGATCTTTTTTTCATTCCAGTTTTGGGAACGGTTCAACACTGAGCTCTAGCTGCAATCCCTTTTGTGTAATGAGAGCAAGAGATTTTGTGGATGTGCCAGCGCTCAACCAGTCTTTCTGGAGGGTGGTGGGAACTTGACCTACATAGTGTTTTGGATTGGTTGCAGATGCTGCCTTCAAGTGATTCAGCAAAAGCTGAAGATCCACCAAGCTTTGTCCGTCAGACCTTTAAATGAATCCCAGAAGTCATTTTTGATATTGTTTGTTTGACATTGAGGTAGCAAATGCATCCCAGAGCATTTCATTAAAAAATTAAGCTGCATCAGATTTATTTGAATATTTGGTATTTAGACAAAAGAGCATCATTTGACCAAAGTCACTGAAAGTACTCCAGAGGTTGGTGAAGAGAATTAAACCTGTCAGTGCAGCTTCACCACAAATTAAGCAAAGGAAAGCACGGCTTCTTATAGATGAAACATTGTTCTTTTCTCTGAATGCATGACTCAGTGAGAAACTACACTTTCCCACTTTTGTGGTTTTGCAGCTGATTTACCACTTTTTTTTTCTTGCTTGAATACATTTTCTATGGATTTAAATTATATGAGCATGACTAGCTGTGGTATGCACTTCAAATCCATAGCTTGCCTTAATCATCATAAGTTGCCTTTTAAGAAGTTTGACCCTAGGAGAAATGGTCGTGCTCAACAGAACCTTGTTTTCTCTTGAGGTTTTTTGTCCTTCACTTTGTCAATTGGTGAAGTTTGCTCCTTGCCACTAGCTTGCTTGGTTGGGACTTGTGGAACTGCGCATCGATGGATTTGCATTTCAGTGTTTGGACTCTCAGCAATGCAAATTAAATCACACTGAACTGAACAAAACTGAACTTCAACTCTGAAAACTGGACTGACACATTTTCAGTTTACTAGATCTTCTATGTTAAGCTGCTTTGATGCAGTCTACATTGTGAAAGCACTATAGAAATAAACATGAACATGAATTGAATATGCCCTCCCAACTGCAACCCAGTACTAGGAAACATTGTTAGTCTCGATTAATCAATGCATATTAATCCACAAAGTATATAAGGGAATCAGCAGCAGAAACTACACATTAATACAGCATACTTTATCCGACATTGTACAAGAATATATAATAATATTACAACCTTATTTTGGCTCAGGAATGGCAGTACCTCTCTGATGACATCACAGTTTGATGGCTTTGCGATGATGAAATGTGTTTAACCACGCCCTTTTTTGCTGCCAGTGAAAGGTGAGAGAAAAAAAGGAAGACCTGCCCCCTTCTCAGTTTACCCCCTGAGTTTCCACAAGAATAATTAATATTTTTACATTACTTCTAGAAACAACCTTGCTTCGGCTCAGGAATGGCAGCACTTCTCTGATGACATCACAGTTTGATGGCTTTGCAATGTCAAAATGTTTTTAGTCACGCCCTGTTTGCTGCTAATGAAAGGTGAGAGAAAAAAGGAAGGCGTGCACCCTTCTCAGTTTACCCTCTGAGTTTGTAATATGTCCTCATACTGGTCTAAAAGTGTGCAGCAACTTCTGGTTAGCGCCAAGTTAGTGTCAAGTGTGTGATCAGGAACAAACAGCTAGTGTGAACTTCTGTCATCTTATGCTGTAAATATAAAACTTAATATGATTTAAAAAAGAAATAATTTTCATACCGTTTTTTAACACAATATATAAGAAAGCACAGAACTCTTCCGTAAGCATAATTTTGTAGAAATTGAAATTATTCACAGTAAACCCATACAGAAAACTGATATATGGCTATAAGAGCAATATCACATGAGTAGCAGTGTGATATGACTGTATATTGACACTGCTGGGTGGCGTACATTAGTGTCCCACCAGTGGAGATATACAGCCATATCGCACTGCTACTCATGTGATATTCCGTTTATACAACAGTTCAATGGCATAATTGTTTATATAAAAAAGAAAATCAAACATGGAGACTCTAAAAACCCTTTAGCAAAAGGAACTACTTTCTTCTGCCATTCATTCACATCTGCAGCTAACGTCAGAACAGCAGAAAGTGCTGCTACTTCACCAGTGTCATTTTAGAGCTATTTAAATGATTCTCTAGCTTAATATCTAAATTGATGACAAAACAGGTGATTTTGCTCTCATTTTGAGATTAAAGGCTGAACGACATGCAATGCCATTAATCTAAAGAGATATCTCCCAGTATTTCTCTGTTGCAATTGGGATATCACAACAATTAACCCTGAAAAAGCCAAAGCAGTGCAAATACCAGATTACTGTTCTGTTTGCTAAATAGAAAAACACTAAAACACATGCAGGAATTTCTTCTTTCTTTCTTTTTACTGAACTAGTTTGCAGTAACGAAAACAGGAGACTCATTAGAAACAAACAGACGGCCAACCAAAAAGCAACTCAGGGTAATACATACATACATACATACATACATTCTTAATATGTGAGTCCCATCTCACACTCAATACACTACAATTATATGATATAAATACAACACTACAACATACAAAAGAGAGATCAACTTAAAAAGTCACTTACCAGTTTAATAATGATTTAATCAGCCGTCGTTAGAAATAATGCTGTTTTTCTCTTCTAAGGGCTTATTATGCGGTCTCTGACGCCATCTTGTGGCAGAACGTCAACTGTCTTTGCTCTGCTTAGTATGATAGGCTGATGGATGCCGACACGCTGTTTCCCCAAAGTTATTAAAGTTTAATAAAAGTTATTAAAGTTAGTAAAATAGTCACTATCCTTATAAATAAACTGCATAGTTGCAATCTAAACAACTACATTCTCGACTAAAAAAGCCTCAAAAGTACTTTATGTTGTCCAACAGCAGCAGGGACGTGCAGAGACCTTTTAAGAGGCAGAAGCTCAAGTGGAAAAAGGCACTTTTTAAAAAATAATTAAGTGTACTTTTATAAATAAAATATATTAAAGAAGATTTCATCCTAAATTCACCATATACTGACCCTTAAATGGATAGTTCATTCAAAACTGAAAATTCTGTCACAACAAAAAACACAAAATAATATTTTGAAGAAAGCAGAAAACCTGTAACCACTGACTTTTATGGTATTTGTTTTTCAATGATTTCAAGTGTATAGCTTTCTTTAAAATATATTTTTAAAAATCTTTAATTTGTTAGTGTTCAACAAATAAAAGAGACAAAGATTTGGAACCACTTTAGGGTGAGTACATTTACATTTTTTGGTGAACTATCCCTTTTCAATCTATTATGTTTGTTTGAATTTTTTTTTCTTCTGTTGAACAAAATAATAAAATATTTTGAAGAATGTAGGACACACTGATAACCACTAACTTCCATAACTTGCCTATATATATATAGTTTTGTAGCTTCAAATAACATTATATATTCTGAATAAATGACTGCAAAAATGAGAGGGCAATATTTTCACTATCCAGCTGTCGTTTCTCTACTACATAGCCTGTATGCCAATGATATTGCCCTGGCTAAACTTTAGCTAACTTATTTCATGGTTGTTAATCAGTAGAATGTTAGCAAGAAAAAACAACCTATATTTGCTTTTGAACATTTGGATAAATAGCTGACGTTATATTTGATCCTCAGGTAGTCTTTTGTTAACCGTTACTCACCTCCACACAGTATAGATGAAGGACGGATGAATTTACATCTGCGGTTCTGTCAATCATATCGTGCTGCCGTAACGGAGGTCAGCTAGTAATGTATGTTTTAAGCACACTCCTTATGCAGTGTGTATGGGCCAGACTGTAAAGCTATGGCCCGGATGCAGTGCGTGTGCAGTGCGGATACAGGAGTTGGCATAAGCGCTGATAGACGTTACTCCACTGTTGGCACCTTACTTTTGAGTATGGAGTAATTATGTAAATAGAGCCTTCGCCTTGCATGTGTTTTTTTTTTTTCAAAATCGCCGGTTCAAGGCTTGCTTAAAGCGACTAGACAAAAACTAAGATATATTTTAAAATGTAGTTTTTTTATTGTCTGACAGGAAAAGCTGTCCTTAAATAGAACACGCTTTAACTTATACATATATTATATTATTATTAGTGTTTAAAAATAATTATTTTCCCCAGGAAAAAAGGGCACTTTCTCTCCAGGAGAAAAAAGGGCAGGGGCTCAAGCACCCAAAGCCTCCACCTCTGCACGTGCCTGAACAGCAGCAAACTGTAGAGTGTCCTCTGCTTGTCACTGTATGTGGGTGGAGTAATACACAAGGGTGAAGTTTGAAGAGGCTGGATGAGTGCTGTTATTTGCAGAATATTGCACGGCTATCAGCCAATCTGATTCAAGAACCAGACAGAACTGTTATATATGTGTGTGTGTGTATATATATATATATATATATATATATATATATATATATGAGCATAATTATAACTAATATATTGGAACAAGTATGTATGCATATTTGTAATTCCAATGGTTGAAACTAATATATGTAAACAGCCATCACTTTTGTGATATTTTGTAATAAATGTTGCACATATGTTGCATATGACTTATATTGTATTTATATATGTGAAACATCCAAACCGTCAAATATGTAATCATATATTGCCATATATCTGATTTTTAAAAGGATTTTATACTAACCTTTAAATTAAACCTAAATGTGTGCTATTTTGGGTAAACAAGGTTATATGTGTTCTGATTCTATTCTAAATAACAATAAACACAAGATTATGGCAATTGACTAATCTCAAAGTTCTATGTCAGAGGCTATTATCCACGGTTGGCCTGTTTGTCCATGACTCGACAGTGGAAACGTGGCTAATAGTTTCTAACTGGCGTCTAATGACACAAATGTAACAAACATGAACGTAAAGTCGGCCCCCCCTGGACAGGGCCCACTCAAGCCCAATGCTAATTCCTCTATACCTATACAGTGTAAACATGATAATAAACTGATTGCACTAAATGAGCTTGATTTTAAAAGTCCTCTTGGTTTTGAGGAGCTTGGCAGGAAGCGTGTGTATGAGCATTGGCGGCTGGTTCAAGAATGGGTCAGCTTGGGCTTTGCCTCATGGGACTAGAGGCTGAATGTCAGTCGTAATCTGCTCTCTCAGTGTCAACACAATGTCTGGCGGCTCCTTCAGCGCAGCATGTGGCTCTCCTGGAACAACAAACCCACATACGGAGAGCATATGCTAATGCATCACTCAGCATTTACAATCAGCGCATTTAAGAATGCAAAGAAAGAAAACAGAGAGTTAAATGAGGGAGTAACATAAAGGTGAGACAATACTGCGCATTGCATCATCATTTCACATCAGTTCTGGTGCCAATTGTAGGAACACACAGACAATTTATTGTGTAACGGAATATGATATACATTATTTTTAGTGAACATTATGTAGAATACATTTACATTTAAGGGAAGCTTTATTTAAAGTGGCTTACAAATGAGGAGAATAGAAGTAATCAAAGCAACACACTCACAAAAAAGGGAAAGATAATCCACAGAGTATATTATATGGCCATATACAGTATGAACATATAAAACTGTAGTTAATAAATTTTACCAAGTATTTGCATATTTGTAATTATAATGGTTTGAAAAATACGTGCAAACTTCCATTTGTGCGCTATTTTTAAATATGTTTCTTATATGTACATGTATGACATATATTTGTACGCAAAATCCAAACATTACTGTTATTAGAAATTAATGTTACAAATTAAATGTCTTATATGTAATTTGCATATATCAGATTTTTACATTCTATAAATATTCTATATATAGAATATTCTATAAATTAGAGAATGTTATCATAAATAAATTAATTTTTTTATTTTGTTTTATTTTTGGGGGGATGGGGTGGTGTTGAGTGTGTTTTATATAAATATATAAAGAGAACAGAATAGAGACTTGTTAGCAGAGTGTTGGCATTAGAATATTTTAGGTAAATAGATTAGAACGTGATAATAATAGAGGACCTTTTTAATATATATATTTTTACATTTCTTTAAAATCAATCACTAAATAAATAAAAGTGAGGATGCAAATGCAGCAAAGGCATTTGACTCTGTATGTGAAGTCAGATGTGCAGAGATTGTGGATATGTCTTGAATATTGTGTTGTAAAATGATGTTGGCTCTGCCTTTGCCTGACAACAAGAATTCAGATTTTCAGCTCAGTTTAGCTGTTGCCTGGTAACAGAAAGGTCTGTGAAGTGAAACCCTGTGCCGCTCACAATCCCCCTTTCAGAGCGAAATATCATATCTTTTAACGTTTGTTTTTTGTATTTGAACATGATAGACTAAGATAAATGACTGGTTTGTTAAAGGCGTTTGTCTGATCACTTTCAAATATTTCATGCACGGATGATGACGAATAAGTTCAATTGCATTCCATGGATTTTATGAAACAGTTGTTCTTCTTATCCAGCAAAAGCACTCACTAATAGAGACAATTGACATACCTTGCTTCATTTTACAGGACACCTCCCCCATTTTCGTTTTAGTGAAATGTATAGAAGTATGAGGAGATTACAACAAATATTATTAAAGTTATTTAAACAAGTGAGTAGTATTATTGTTTTCTGACGTTAAACTTTACATGTACATTTACTATTCATCATTGATGACCTAAAATGAGGTGGGAGCGACACGAGGGCTCAGTGGTTAGCATTTTCGCCTCATAGCAAGAAGGTCGCTGGTTTGAGTCCAGGCTGGGTCAGTTGGCATTTCTGTGTACACTTTGCATGTTCTCCTCATGTTGCCGTAGGTTTCCTCCGAGTGCTCCGGTTTCCCCCACAATTCAAAGACATGCGGTATAGGTGAATTGATGAACTAAATGGCCGTAATCTATGTGTGTGAATTTGAGAGTGTATGGGTGTTTCCCAGTGCTGGGTTGCAGCTGGAAGGGCATCCGTTGTGTAAAACATATGCTGGATAAGTTGGTGGTTCATTCTGCTGTGGCGACCCCCAATGAATAAGCTGAAGGAAAATTAATGAATGAAAATGAGGTGGAGTTGGCTGTTTTTCATTGCATTGTTATTGTAATGTTGTCAAGTAAAACATTATCTTATTTAAAAAGACTAACATGAAATATAATTAAATACATGAGCAGTGGTAGAGCATCACTCTAGGTCTGTTGGTACCCGAGAACTTCTGCCGGATTTTTGAGGGTAGAGGTGGTACAAAATTGGATGGAGTTGGCCACCTTGTAAATCTCTATCCAGAAAGACCCCTTTTCTGTACTTTTACAGTACATCATATCCAAATTGGTGGCATCACTTATGCAATCTATTTGATTTACAATTTGTTACACACATTTTTTTTGTAGATATTTAAATATTTTTATATGCTTAAACAATAAATTATGGAATAAATTAAGGAATTTACAAAAATTGAGCTTTCTTATAGATTTCATATGGAAATGCCCAAACTAGGGCCCACAGACTAAAGTTGGCCCTTTGTATCCTTTGATTTGGCCCACCAGAGGGAAAATGATTGGAAAAGGTTGGGGATTGCCACTAACAGAGATTCTCATTTGTATTTTAATGTAACCTTTTGTCGGTTTGTTTTATTGTTGAGCTACGAAAAACAAACACAAATGAAATTAAATGTTTCAACTAAATATTGTAAATTAAACAACATAAAAAAGTACATTGTGTCACTTAACGAATAGGGGACGAAGCAGAAGACAACATCATGCAAATCAAAGCAAAGTTTGCTCTCAATAAAGCTTGGATTTTGGCCCTTCATAAGAAAATGTTTGGGCACCCTGGTATAGATCTTAGATAATAACTATAATAATAATAATAACAATAACAATAATTAGAAGAATTATAACTAACAACAATAATAAATGACTGTTCTAATTACAATGTTGTCTTCCTTCATTTCCCAGAAGAAAATTCATGCTACAGAAGTAAAAATACAATTTTCATCAAATTAAAAATAATTTTTAACAATAAATGATAAACATAAGGACAGACCTATTATGAGCACGAAAACTGTTAAGAATTTGTTTGCTTTGTTCATTTAAAAAATGATTTAATGTTTCATAGATATAGATCATTTTTCTATATACAGTTGAAGTCAGAATTATTAGCCCCCCTTAGATTTTTTTTCTTTTTTTAAATATTTTCTAAATGATGTTTAACAGAGCAAGGAAATTTTCATGGTATGTCTGATAATAGTTTTTCTTTCTGAAAAAGTCTTATTTGTTTTACTTTGGCTAGAACCAAATCAGTTTTTAACTTTTTAAGAACCAATTTTAGGTCAAAATTATTAGCCCCTTTAAGCACATTTTTTTTCGACCGTCTACAGAACAAACCATCATTATACAATAACTTGCCTAAATACCCTAACCTGCCTAATTAACCTAATTAACCTAGTTAAGCCTCTAAATGTCCCTTTAAAGCTGTATAGAAGTGTCTTGAAAAACATCTAGTCAAATATTATTTACTGTCATCATAGCAAAGATAAAATAATTAGTTATTAGAGATGAGTTATTAAAACTATTAAGTTTAGAAATGTGTAGAAAAAATCGTCTCTCTGTTAAACAGAAATTGTGGAAAAACAAGAGAGTCAGTTGAATTCTAACTTCAACTGTATCTTCAATGGGAACCAGTGGGTTAATAGTCCAAACTGCAGTTTCAATGGGCTTTATGCACAGATAGTGTTTTTCAGCCAATGATGAACTTCCGGTAAAGGTTTATGTGACTATTTTCAATTTCATATGGTTCCTTTTACAGCATCAATGTTGTAATGTAATTACAATACGTTCAGTTAAATAGACTTGAGCCTCCATTTTGTTAAAGTGTAAAAAGAGATGAAAGACCATTTAAATGCAGGTGCCGTCATTAGCAACAGGCTAGATCAGAAACTTAATAAAAAATACTTAATTTGCATATTTTAAAGACATGGTGTATTAAAAAATATAATGTATTGCAGTGCTTTTTGTTTGGTCTGATACCCACTTGATATCGTATATTAGCCAGGCAGTGAAGATCACTTTTTTTTTAAAGAAATCAGATCTTAAACGCAATGATTTTGTATGGGATGACAATTCACCGGAAGCCTTGGAGCTTATGCATATACCCCATTTAGCTTCAAGGGATGAGTAATGAGGGTCTTATCTAGCAAAACAATCAGTCAAATTCTAAAAAAAACATAGTTACAAAAACATAGTTTTACATATGCATTTGTAGTTGCATATGTAAAACTACAAATGCTTGTCCTGGTCTAGCTGTGCAATACACATCTATGTTTAATAGTGAAATTCATGCAAAAAACTACTTTACCCATGATGCAGTACAGAGAACTCCACCAATCACAGAGTCGCAGAGATTAGAATGCATCAAAAGATATCTTTAGAAATTGAGATGTCATTGGAACAGTAATACACTCTTAAAATACTTAAATAATTTGCCTATATATTTTGAAATAATCATTCATTCATTCATTCATTCATTCATTTTCCTTTGGCTTAGTCCCTTAATTCATCAGGGGTTGCCACATCGGAATGAGCTGCCAACTATTCCAGCATATGTTTTACACAGTGGATGCCCTTCCAGCTGCAACCCAGTACTAGAAACATCCATACACACTCAGTCACACACATACAGTATGGACAATTTAGCTTAATCAATTCACCCATAGCGCATGTCTTTGGGGGAAACCGGAGCACCCGGAGGAAACACACACAAACACAGGAAGAACATGCAAACTCCACACAGAAATGCTAACTAACCCAGCCAAGGTTCGAATCAGCGACCTTCTTGCTGTAAGACGACAATGCTAACCACTAAGCCACCGTGTTGCCCCTGAAATAGACATAAAACTTTTTTTGTGTGATATAACCAATAACACCAACTGAACAGTTTTGAAGTTTTCAGTTATTTTTAAATGTGATTAATTATACTTCATGAGATTTTAATTATTTCACTCATTAAAGGGATAGTTCACCCAACTATTTACACTATTTTCTCACCCTCAAGTGGTTCTAAAACTTTATTAATTTCTTAATTCTGTTGAACAGTAAAGAAGATATTTTGAAGAAAGCTAAAAAACATATAAAAGCTAAAAAAATGGAAGTCAATAGTGACAGGTTTCCATTATTCTTCAAAACATCTTGTTTTGTGTTAAAAAAAGAAAGTCAAACAGGTTTGAAATAATTAATATGTAAGTAGGCTAAATGATGACAAGATTTTCATTTTTTTTGGTAAAATATCTCTTTAAAAGTTTTATACTTTTTGTCTATTTGTCAGATTTTGTAGGCTACTTTGGTTCGAATTATTAAAGTTTATGAAAACAGTTTATGAAAAAAAAACAGCTTGCAAAAGCATTATATAAGCCATGAACTAAACTAACTAACTAAGAGGTAAATCACAAACATTTTCTTTCAACTAGTGCTCTCTTTTAAGTTATTTATTTTAAAATAAAAATAATAATGTAAGTCTGCTGCGTAAAACATATGCTGGATAAATTGGGGGTTCATTCTGCTGTGGCGACCCCAGATTAATAAAGGGACTAAGCCAAAAAGAAAATGAATGAATGAATAATGTAAGCATTAGGTGCATTAACCTACAAAAACTCTCATTCAAGTTTTTATTTGGAAAAAATATTAAAATAAAGTAGACAAACAACTGAAATATCAGCCTGAAAACATCAGAGAGTTTAACCTGAATAATTTTACCCAGAGGTCAAGTTCATTATTCATGCTTGACATTTCATGTAACGGACCACAAACTGCGCTCATCAGCTGTATGTGGTAACCTGCGGTCCCTTTAAGAAAGCAGGACCGCAGTATTTTGAAAACGGGGGTGCTCTGTTGATGTAAAACTCAAAATGATTTTTTTAATAGTATACATATCACATATTTTTTAAATGTAATATACAAACATTCTATTTATCTTTATACTGTAAAAAGCGATATCAGCTCTGTGTATTAACGGAACACGATTTAGTAAGTGTAAGCTAATCCCCCCTTCTTTTGCACAACGGTCTATTCTGGATCTAAAGCTCATGATGCAGTGGGATTCAATAAGCTGGTAGGTGCTGCCCAACGCAAGCTTTTCAGCTCGAGTCGACAGCGTACGAGCACGGAAATATACCGCAGCATCCTCATTCGTTTGAAGTGTTTACGCGCAGTTCATAAAGGTAAGCCATTGTTGTCATAACCGTTTTATTTCAGGCTGTGTTTGGGATGTGCCAGTTGTCTGTTTAGAGCTCTTAACAGCCCATTCAACAGTCCAGCATCCCTCACCTATTGTTCAACTGCAGACATCCAGATTTCATGGATATGAACACTGCCAGTGACATGTTGCATGTGGTTTTGCAATGTTGTATTAATATCAAGGTTTTTTTGTTGATACATGAACAGCATTTTCGCCTTTTGTTTGCATTATAATCTTCCTTGGTGCTGCATTTTTCTGCAAAAGGAGGGAATTTAGCTGTTGTCATCATGAAACCGCATAGGTTACAGAAAAGACATTAACAGCTAGGTTTTTACACACGAACGAGCTTGTGTTATTAACCATAACTGTCTGATAATGTAGATTTATGGGTCTGGGTTGTTGTGATGGGTTGAATAGCCTATTGATTTGTCCATCAGGACTGTTACTAATGTAGTTCCAGCATGGCCAAACACACAGACCCATCTCTGTTCTTTCAACCCCATCCTTATGGGTGTCTCTTCAATATTACAGTTTTTAGATGTTGCGTATGTCTTGAATCATTCTTAGCTTCTAATAGAGGTTTGAAGGGTGTCAGACAAGCTATAATGACAGCTTTCTAAAGTCTTCCAGACATCCATGGGTTGACAGGGAGCCTGCCTGTCACTGCAGTGCAAAATGTGTCACTGTTGACCTGTTGTGTGTATAAAAAGTACTTGGGTAAAATATAGCTTCTCAAAACAGATATAAAGGCTGTTTGACTGGAGTATACTGGATTAGGAGAGCTGCTTAAGTGGTTGGTCATAAGGTTGGCCCACAAAGTTAGAGCTTGCATATAATTTTTTTGTTTTGAGTGTTAGTCATAAGACATAATCTCCCTGTATTATGTCATCTGCTTTGAGCAACTGCATGTTTTGAGCATAAAAAAAAACACATGTCACTTTCAGCATCATTTGTGTTGTTTACTTTATTATAAATGGTTAGTTGAAACTTAACCTGCGTGTCACAGGTCTGTTCAGGTCACAGGGATAGCAAGGAAACAATGCTGAATTTAAGTAGAAATGCATCTGATTCTAAGCATACAATCTTGTACTGTTGGGAGGAAATTTAAAAATGATTAGTAATCTTTAAAGTTTGCATGAAATGGAAATGTCCCTTGCCTATTTGTTTAAATGTATGTTATTGAGCTTATTATGAATTATTAATCAATTTGTGTCTGTCAAAGTTTCCATTACATTGCAAACGTTAAATGGAGGAGAAAATGTTTTTAAAATGCGTTCTCTTAGAAAGTATGTTCAGTTGTTCTATGTTGTATTTTAGCATAGAAATATGTCATATTACAGAAATGGGACATCTAGTAATGGAAGTTTTCTGATTATTTTATAACCTTCAGGCCATTTAAGATCTATACTAGTTTAGTTCTTCAGCCAAAGAAAGAGGCTTTTGGAAGAAAACATTGCAGGATGTTTCTCAGTCTTATGCAAGTGAACAGGGATCAGCATAAATCATTTTTATGGTCAAGCTGGACCAAGTCGAGCAGTTTAAGGTAAAACTGGAAAAGAAAAGTATTGTATTTGAAGAGTTCAGATGTGAGTGCTGTCTGAAATTTCCATCGAAAATGAAAATTTTTCTTAGCCTCCTTTGTTTATGTTGTGTTATTTCACTTTAAAGAACATGAAAAGGACTTATCCTTTGCCATAAAAGAGAAATTACTGAACCTACCCACTGATAAAGATATTCATTTTAGAAGAAAATTTCAGACGGCATTTAAAGGATTTTCCATCTAAACTCTTAATTTAGTTTTTTAATGGCTGAATGTTAGAGAAGATCCTTTTTTTTTTGGAATTGTTTGTATTACACTTTAAATTTAGGACATAAAAATTACGTAAAAAAAACACATTCACATTATCCAAATTCTTAATTGCAGAGAATAAAAGAATGAAAGTCATAAACATCTTGGATACTCACTTCTTGTTAGTAAATAATTAGGAAATATTATTTTTTTGGGTAAGTTATTACTTAAAGGGCACCTATGGTGAAAAATCTACTTTTCAAGCTGTTTGGACAGACATATGTGTAGGTATAGTGTATATACAGTCATATTGGGGTGATATAAACACACCCAGTCCTTTTTTTTCCAATTTAACAACATAAATACGGTGGACTAATTGGATCAGTTTTGAGACCGACCGCAACTTGACGTAGGAGTGCGGTCCCTTCACCCACCGAATTGATTGACAGCTGCGTATTAACATGTCTCCGTAGTAACGTTTACAATCCTATCAACAAGACAGGACGTGCGCAAAGCAACCAAAGTTTGCAAAGCAAAGTTTTGCTAGGATCATCAGTCATCATCAAATGTGATCAAGAGTGAGTTTTACAAGTTTAAAATGTTTTAAAACAGTGCATGTGTGTAATAAATTTACTAAATTTACTTCATCACCACAGCTGCACGTCAGAGCAATTATAAAAGAAGACGCTTCAATCTTGGTTTGTGGACGTTAAATCAGGTTTATTTTGTACATTAATGTAACAGATATCCATACAGCAGTGGATATTAACCTGTATCCTGTCACAATTGCGTGCAAAGACAGTGCAAAGCTAAATGGGCGCACTGTATGTGTGTGTGCCTGTGCTGTGTGTGTGTCTGTGTGTGTGTGAACTTCGTAACGTGACTTATCGTTGCAGCTCCACAACAAATGCATCAAATACTCATAGGGAAAGTTCTTACTGTAGTTTTTCTCACAAACATTACGTGAGATCTTCTTTCTTTATGTCTGTCAGTTGTCTGAGGCAGCCGAGGGCAGAGACTGAGGCACGCTGACATGCACGTGGGAACAGTGGGCGGGAAGGCTTAAAGGCCCAGTACACAAAAACAGCAAAAAGCTGTTGAGAGCTATGAAATACAAACTAGTGAAAGCTATAATAAATAATCTGATGGGTGTTTTGAGCTGAAACTTTACAGACACATTTTGGGGACACAAAATAATTGTATTAAATCTGGAAAAAGGGGTAACCTAGGTGCCCTTTAAATAAGTTTACACTTTGTTGTATCTATTAGGACTGCATGATATTGGAAAAATCTGACATTGCAAACATGCATTTTTCTGTTATGAACAATTCCAGTGTTATGGATGTGACATTTGCAGTAAAAACTCAAAACATAAATTCACATAGAAAGTATATATTAACATTATATTAAAACATCTGTTTATATTTTCCAAAACTACTCACCACAGAGCTATGGGATCAGAAAAAATAACAATCTGCAAACGTTTGTTATGTTTTAAATGGAAATAAACATGTGTTATAAATGTGACCAAAGAAGTCTATGAGTTTACAGTATACAACATACTTTGTAGAAATTCTGTGAATTATACTGCACAAACCAAAAGGAACAATGTGAAACAGAAGGATAAGAGTTGGCTCTCTATAGAACAAAAATGATTGATTTTATTTTATTTAACGTTTTTGCATTTATGAGGGAAAAGCTTTGTTATGGATGTGACGTCTCTTTGTTATTAATGTGACGGATGTGTAATTGCCACTTGTATGACTTTGGTAAACCAAATATAATTGTTTGAAAGCATTGACAGATACATTTTTTAGTATTTTTACAGAACTGTAAAATGTAAGCTTACACAAAAAACCTAGAAAGGGTTTCGCTGTTTTTAGTGAAAACTTATTTTTTTTCATGGCAAGGTTGACATTTGCATAGAATTGCTCTTATTGCTGCAATATGGAAACAGGAGTTTCAGGAGATGACATGAATAGCTCTGTTAAGAAAGAATTCACTAATTTAGATTGATTGGGATGATTTCTTTAGGGGAATGAATTGCATAGAATAGAATAAATAAATTACAAACATAGATAAATAAAATAGAGCAAAGATAAAAAAAAAAAAACAACAACAACATGTTTTTATTGATGTCTGATTGGTATTCAGGTGCAGAAATTGAATAATCACATTTAAAACAATACTCCATAGTCTTCATTGTGTAAGCAATTTAATCTAATTAATCTTTATTATAGTTACAAATTAAATTAAATTATATATATACAATTTCAAAACTGCAATGAGTCCACAAAAAATTGCTTCTGAACTGTGGCTTCTGGTCAAATAAAATGGCAACTCAAGACTGCACATTCTGCAATGTGACTTGCAAATGCGTAAATTGTAATATAAATGCTGAAACAACATTATGTGCAGCCCTAGTCCGTATCAGAATTAGAATCAGTTTTATTGCTATGTGCGCTTTACACACAAAAGAAATTTGTTTTGGCAACAGAAGCTTCCAGTGTACATAAAGTGACAAATGACAGCACAAAATTAAATATGAGAAAAAAAGGCAATAAACATTAAACAGAAATGCAGTGAGTTAAAAATATCTAGATGTTGAGTTGTATGTACAGATATGTTGTGAATATACAGGTTATAAGGTGCTGTGTACCAATGCGAATGGAGAAAGTATTGCATTGTATATCTTATAAGATGCTGTGTACAAGTGCGTATGAGAAAGTATTGCATGTTTATTGCACAGTAGGGGAATATTTAACTGTTCATGAGGTAGATGGCCTGAGGAAAGAAACTTTTCCTGTGTCTGGCTGTTTTTGTGCTTGGTGCTCTGTAGCGCCGACCAGACGGTAACAGTTCGAACAGGTAGTGTGCTGGGTGTGAGGCGTCCAGAGTGATTTTGTGAGCCCTTTTACTCACTCTGGAAGAGTAAAGTTATAGTATTATGTTAATAGTTATATAAAAACACTTTACACATACAATACGATATTTCATGTAAGATCATGATGGTTTGTTGGGTTATCCAATTTTGTTTTCATTTTGGTTACAAGCTACATTGCATCAATCAGAAGTTGGTAATAACACTACAGGAGTGTATCACTCTCTCTTCTTTGGCAAAAGAAGGAATGTGGAATGAAAAGAGCAGAGCTGGAACAGTGTCATGGGATTGTAAGGCCATGATTATATGAGGAATGCCATGATGACTTCAGCAGAGATGCGGAAATGAACTGCATTTAGAGGTAACAGATGAAAATGTAGTTAGAGACTACTCTCAGGGCTTGAGAAAATAAAGGTCTTTGGTACCTTCTCCACTTTGGCTGAGGGTTTTGTTCTAAAACACAACGGCAGAGCGTTTTATAAAAGCTGACAGATTTTGACATACAAGCACCTTGCATTACAAGGTCGAGGCAAATGCGATTGGATCATAATTTAAGCAGGTGATCACGCGGGTCATACAGGGTGAGCTTTGCTGTTCACATGTGGAAAGTCTTTGGCATTTTCAGTCTTCTCACAGTATGAGCGGTGAGTCACAGGATAAATCATGAGACTAATTAAATCCAGTAGTTATGTCAGCTTTTCAAATGCCACCCTCTTTTTCGCTGATGGTGAGTTGGACCATGTTTTCTTTTGGTCACTTCCTTCATCTGGCCCAGTTCATTTTTGACCATTCAATCTCTTATGCATTATGTACCTTTTTTATATTAAAATACTTTCTAATACCTATATGTATAGAAGGCTGTAACAGTTTCTTTACTTTTATGAAACAATGGGATTTTTTTAGCCAAACATCATCCTTGGCCACACTTCAGAAACTCACACTCTAAAGTGTGTGTTTATATATTACCCCTTTTCCACCAAGGCAGTTTTTGTGCTGGTTCAGAGCCAGAGCCTAGTTTCAAATCAGTTCTTTGCAAAGCTGCACTATATTGGACAAATCTGACATGGCAACATTTAGTTTTTCTGCGAGATATATACTTATATATATATATAGGGAGTGCAGAATTATTAGGCAAGTTGTATTTTGAGGATTTGAGGATTTTATTATTAAACAACAACCATGTTCTCAATGAACCCAAAAAACTCATTAATATCGAAGCTGAATATTTTTGGAAGTAGTTTTTAGTTTGTTTTTTAGTTTTAGCTATTTTAGGAGGATATCTGTGTGTGCAGGTGACTATTACTGTGCATAATTATTAGGCAACTTAACAAAAAACAAATATATACCCATTTCAATGATTTATTTTCACCAGTGAAACCAATATAACATCTCAACATTCACAAA
>CAIGQZ010001336.1:28658362-28668735 GCA_903798205.1 Danio tinwini
AGCACACACACACACACACACACACACACACACACACACACACACACACACACATATATATATATATAAATAAGCAATATCACATGAGTAGCAGTGCGATATGGCTGTTTATTCTTATCTGTTAACTATACGTAAAAAGATATTTTTAAATGTTAAAATATTCAAACCGACAAAGGGGTTAAATACATGTATACTGGTTTGAACAATAGTGGCAAAATATCAATATTTCAATGAATTAGTATTTTTCTGCTGCTCTGTGGTCTCTACATATTTATATTGTCATTACTAGGCATGGGCCGGTATTAGATTCTGACGGTATGATAACCTTGGATAAAAATATTTTGGTTTCCTGGTATTGTGAGTACACCTAAAATATATTATTTTTAAATGTCTGGGTAAAAAAACTAAAACTTTTTCCCCCTTTGAACAAAATATATTTTATTTTGTGAAACTAAAAACACATAAAAAAAACTTGCGTATACCTTAGAAACAGTATAACAGAAAATGTTAGCTTTTTTTAAACCTTTACTTTACCAAACTACAGTACACCTTGAAACTGGTTATCATCCTATGCCTAGACTACACTAATGGCAAGTTTCCACTAAGTGGTACAGTTTGGAGTGCAACACGACTTATTTCTATCAAATGAATTAAATTGGAGATGGACAGAGATGAATCCGCTGCTGAACGCTATCGTGTGAAACACAGATTTCTTTCAACTTGAAAAGGCGTGTTTGTAGATCTTTTCTGCTGGAGATACTGTTGTCCTAAAAAAACTTCAAACAAAACGTAAAAAACCAAACATATACTGTAGGAACGGTATAGCAGAAATTTTTGTCGGTTTTAAAACCTTGACTTTTCCAAACCGCTGTCATTACATAATTCTTGGTTCAAGTCAACCTTATAGGATTTTTTTTAATATATATATATATATATATATATCAAAAATTTTATACACTTAATGGCATGCGTTTAGTAGAAGTCTTTTGTAAATCATGGTAAACATTTAGCAAAGTCAGTATTGTTTTGAGGTAAAAAATATTTAGTTACATGGGACACATTTTAATGATCTACATAAACTAACAAACAAACAGACACATTTAAAGCTTTCTTAAACCATTATTGTTTTGATGGTTGAAAACCCACATATTACATTTTTATAGACAAAGTAGTTTATTATTACCTAATAATAATTAAATATGAACATAACAGTTAGAATTGCAATTAATACGTCAAAACTGCAAATATTAAAGCCCAAAAAAAATTTAGGAGTGTGACCGATCTCTATCAGAAAACCAAATGTTTCAGTTTGACAGCCATAAAGACACAATATGATAAACAACACATAATCTGGCCTCAATCTCACATTGGTCTGCCGCCATCTGGCTATATTGTTTCATTCTTATTGGCCTTAGTCATGTGGCTACAACTCCAGTCCGTTTTTGGTTTTAATGCTTTTTTTTTGAAGTCCTATTTTGGTCCGATAGACTAAGAGGCCCTATTCTTACATAACTGACTGCTGCAGACACTTTACAGTGCCTGTTACTAAATATTATTTTGATTTCTATAAATTGCGTCGACAAATAAAATCCTTTCGCAAGCCTGGTGGATCAGGCCTTGAATCTCTCAGCACTTATTCCAACCTTGTGGACTCGTACCGTAGAGAAATGGGAGTGCGTCTTGTTTATAGGCTCCTGAGGAATATATTTTTGCAATTAAGGTGGCCGAGCGCTGGGTCAGCTGAAGGAGGATTAAGGCCACACTGCTGCGAGTGTGAACAGCTCAACAGAAGGTGTTGATGAAAGCAGCCCTATGGAGGTGCTTCACAGCAGATGGCACACACACTGGCAACTGATGCTCGCTGGCAGGTCACATTCCTTTTCCCACTTTCAGAGGATTATTAGAAATCGTTCAAGAGGTCTCTGCCTGGGAGATTATCTTGATTTGAGGCAGAATTATGATATCCTGCTTTTGGTGGGTTGGAGTTGATGGCCACAGAGAAAGGAATGTTCTTCATAATCAGTATTAATGCAGAATGTATGGAATGTCATTTTAGTATCTGCTGATAAATTATACTTTTTTTAAAGGTCCCATTACACTAGAGTTAAAACATTTTAGATGTTAGTTTCATCTATATGTTGGTGTGCCCCAAAACAGTGACAAAATTTGTGTTTAGGAGATATAAAACCGATACAAACATGTAAAGCTTGCAGTTTGTCACTTCCTGCTAAATGGATCAATGTTTTTTATTCCACATCACCTCATATTTCAGTTTCTCATCAAAGCTTGACCAATCTTTAGTATCTGATATGCCCCACCCCCTCATGGATGCTTCTCATTTGCTTTTCATTTGATGCGCTTGAGCTCAACAGCTTAAAAACATAAAGCTATTGGCTACTTTTTAAAAAGGGGAGGGAGTACTCTGTCCCAACCTCTTTTAATGTTTTAGTTGAGATTACGTCAAACATTGAATAAAATGCACATTTCAAAGCACTTCACGTGACCTTTAAATTTTAGAGTTAGCGCCCTGATGAGAAAAAATATTGGTTGATACAGTACTTAGCATAATTGAGTGCACCCCATTTTGAAAATGAATATTTTTCTCCATTTTGCAGTGAATATAGGCAACAAAAACAGATTTATTAAATAGATATATTTATTAAAATAATATTTTAGTCACCAAGCATATTGAAAAATTGAAAGATAAAACAATTAAATTCAGCAAAATATTGCAAAAATATATTACAACGTACAAAATTTCCACTAAATTTTTCAAATTTTTGCTTCTCCTTATTTTTCCTTATTGTGTTTAATATTTTTCTATAACATATAAATTTGGGTATACTAGTTTTTGGATCGTTATCGTAAGTTATTTTGTTAGATTAGCTCCAGATTTGGCTTTAGTACTGACTAATCTAATGTATATGCACAAATATAAAATTGTATAGCTTCCTATTAAAAATAAGAATTTAAAAGATATATTTTTGAGAGGTGTACTTATATATGCTAAGCACTATACATTATAGATGATTTTAGATTTTTTGTCTTTTTGTCAAAGTCAGGCATTTACTTTGTAGAAGGTTAAGAGTTTTCAACTGTGGAAAATTGCAATTTGTAAAAAAAAATATTCCTATGATTCAAGGCATGCTAATGTATATTCCAGATATTTCTAGGGACTTTTAAGTATTTTGTCCAAGTCATGTAATTTTAGGCATTTTCTTGGTAATTTTTACCTCTCATTTATCAAAATATATTTTCTAGTTTTGGCTATTGTTGTGGTTAAGCTAATTTTCATTGCCGTTTTATTCATTCCTCACTTGTCAACCAGCTATCAAATGCAGTCACCAGGCTGCACCTGTTAAAATACCATCTGTGGCTTTTATTTTTTATTTTGTGTCTGCGCAGTGCTCAACCAGTTCCACCTGAATTTTGTAGGGAAAATCTGATGATTTCTCCTTAAAATGAAGCCAATTTTTCTTAATATTCACAGCAGTATTTGCAACATTTCTTTTTGTATTGTTTTGCTGTGAGAATATACACCAATTTGTACATTTTTTTTGTACCTCAAGAACAATTGGTCTCTGTAATTTATATACAGGGAACATTGAAAGAAACAAAGAGAGAAAGTGTTTACTCCTTAACTATATACAGTAAAGAAATGTTTGATACATAAATGATTTGGGTGGCACCGTGGCTCAGTGCTTAGCACTGTTGCCTCACAGCAAGAAGGTTGCTGGTTTGAGTCCCGACTAGGCCAGTTGGCATTTATGTTTGGAGTATCCATGTTTTTCCCCTGTTTGCATGGGTTTCCTCCGGGTGCTCCGGTTTCCCCCACAGTCCAAATACATGCAGTATAGGTGAATTTAATAAACTAAATTGGCTGTAGTGTATGAGTGTGTGTGTGTGAAAGAGTGTATATAGGTGTTTCCTAGTACTGGGTTGTGGTCGGAAGGGCTTTCACTTCGTAAAACATATGCTGGAAGAGTTGGTGGTTCGTTCCGCTGTGGCAACCTCTGATATAGAGACTAAGTCGAAGGACAATGAATAAATGAATGAATGAATGAACGTGAATAATTCCAAATGATCCAATTTAAGAAAGCTGTCAATCTCTTCAACAATGTTGAAAAAAATCATGTTACTTTTAATCTTTAGCAGTCGATACAATAAATGTTGCCTTGTTCAAAAAGCCTTTAGCTTAAGGTTCATTGCAATTAAATTCAGTGATTACAGAAATGCTTAATTCTGGAGGGACTGCCTGTTTTTCTATTCGTTATGGAAATTCCGCTTTTTAGTCAGTGAAAATGAATGAAAGTTGGCATTTGAAGTGGGAACCTTGAGTTTTATTCGTGTTTTTGCATTTTAAAGTAAATTCAGCTACTCACTATATTTGTTTGCATTTTTTTGCAATCAAGCTCAGAAAAGTGTATGTCAAGATTTGTATATTTCGGCTGACATGAGTTAAAGACTTTAAAAAAAGAATAGTTCTTATTTATTGATATCAGCTATAAAGATTATATTGGTATATTGGGGCTAATCAGAATTATCACTGGTTAAGTGGTCAGCTTACTGAATATGCTATATTTTGTTTATGACAGTTCAGGTGAAAAGAAAGAAAAGTATTCCCTTTATTTAAAGTCAAAAATACTGTTTTGTGGAACTGATTGAAGTGAAAAAGTTTTTTTTTTTCTTAGCTAGCAGTTTGCTCATCTAGTGTGCAGCCAGACCTTCAGAGTTCAGAGTCAGACTGATGGCAGTAAGTCTGGACTCCATAACAGATTTCACCCAGAAGCCATCTGACTGATTGTAAAGCAAACAGTTGCAACTCCTTCAATGCCGCTTCATGTTTATGGTCATTAAAAAATTGACGTCACAACAACAACTCACCAGCATGCTGCCTGCATACAAAAAAAGGAAAAGTTTTCTTTAAAGCTAGAGCTTTCATGTTACTGTGTAAAGAAATATTGAGTGCCTATATGCATTTAAGCTCCTTTCAATATACTGTTTTTTTGGTTATACGTGCACACATCCCTTTAGTACAGTGGCTGAGAGAGCTTAACATGCTGCAATTTAAGAAAACACATGTAATTACAAAACTCACCTGCAAATTAAGAAAATATCTTCATCTGTTTGAGAGCACATGTGCTGCAAATTCTCACAATGCAAACAAATTAAGATAACGCACTGTATTTTCTCACAACACTTGCAAATAGAACGAAACACAATGGAAATGTTTCAAGGGGACCCTAAAACATGATGGACCCAGCTATTTATATTTATTTAGGCTAATAAAATACAAAGGACAAGGAAATCAGGATGTTAAAATAAACAAAAAAAAACCCTCACCTTTCAAAGATCACCTACAACTACGGTACAATAAACAATGTTTATCGCCTTTTTATTTTCTGATATTTTTTGATTTTTGTGTTGTCACTTGTCACTTTATGTACACTGTAAGCTTCTGTTGCCAAAACAAATTCCTTGTGTGTGTGAAGCACACTTGGCAATAAACTGATTCTGATTCTGACATTTCACAGCAGCATCCATCACAGTTTAACATTAAGGGTCCCCCTAAAACATTTCTGTTGTATTCTGTTTTTTTTTTTGGAAGTGCTGTGAGAAGATGTAGGCGTTTTCTTAATTTGTTTGCATTGTGATAAAATGCAGCACATTTTAGCAATTTATTTGCGTTTGTGGGAAAATGCAGCACATTTTTTTATATGTATGTGTTGTGAGGATTTGCAGCAAGTGCGTTTTCAAACAGATGAAGATCTTTTCTTAATTTGCTGGTGTTTTTTTTTTTGTAATTGCATGTGTTTTCTTCAATTGCAGCACGTCTAGCTATCTCAGCCACCGTACTGTAGACTAAAGGGGGTCACACACCAAATGCGCCACTCGGCGCCACAACACAGCGCGCACATGACAGTTGAAAGTAACGCACACCAGACGTGCACATTTGCATGTTAAGTTTTAATGAAAGTATTCAGATGGCGCTCTGTGGTGCGGCAGAAATATGAACAGTGTCCTGAGTCGTGGCTGGGCGGCACGGACAGTCGCTGACTTGCGGCGCCGGTGTGTGTACCCTTATAAAAACCTATGTATAGAATTATAAAATGCATGGCGCTGCATGGCCTTCTGTTGTGTGACCCCCTTAATTGTGTGATATCCTGTTTTTATAACTAACACGTAGATCAAAACAGCATCATAAATAAAGTACTATTATAGAAACCTGAGTATAAAGATCATATTGCCACACTTCTGTAATTTGACAAAATTGTAGTTTGGACAGTAAATGTGCAATTAAAATATTTAGTTTTGTGTTTTTTTTTTTTGCTTATTTAATTTTAGACATTCTCTGCTTTGTCTGTAGCCTCCAACAAAATATTACTTGAAGTAAAATGGTTGTTGTGAAATATGAAATTTGATAAAAAAAAACTAAAACAAAAAAATTTCCCATAGCATTTAACGTCCCTGTGAAATCAAAATTAGCTATGTTGATTTTGCTAGCTCATGTTGTTATTATTTGAGACAGTCTTGCTGCAGCCCGCAGCTTGATGACGTAATGGACGATAGTCTTCACCTTCCCCAACCCTAAACCCAACTATCACAGTAGTATGGGCGTTACCCTTGTGGGTGGTACAAGGTCCACTACGTAGTGGACCTGGTCCAGAATGTTATTGTGATACAGACTGCAGCAAGGACATCTAGTAATTTTTAGGTGACCAATCAATCGATGCCAAATTATTCCACTGACAAAAAAAGGTTTGTTTTGGTAATTTTCAATGAAAGTTTGACCATTTGCTTAATCATTTGTAACCATTTGCAACTTCCAGTTCACACAGACTTTAAATAGTTTAGTCCCATTATATTAGCATGTCTTTAGTATTTACCTACATTAAAATGTGAATTAGGCAAAGATGTGCTGTAGGATCATCAGTGGGTCATTATAGATGCAATTGTATCTTGCACTTGTGAATGCATCTACACTATGCTCATTATATAAAATGATTATTTTCAACATTTGTACATAGTATCTAACAGTACTTACTATAAACTCTGTTTGTTTTATTAACCCTCTGTTTGCAATTACTACTCATGTAATTATAATGTAATTTAGCATTTAAAGATGTGATTTAAACAGTTTAAACAATATTAATAATAACAAAATCTGGATGAAATGTTTCCTAGAAACATTTAATTTGATCTTCATACAACAAAAAGAAAAACAGAAAGCGACCCTTAGGAAATTTAAGTGTCTGCATTTTAAGAAGCACCCATAAATGTTTAATCAGCGGTGAATTATGAAACGTTTCATTAATCATTGCGCACTTGAATGTGAATTATGTAAATAAGCGGAGTGCACAATAAAAGTAACGCTGATTTAAAGTAATTAACTGCTGAACTCTCTGAGGTTCGTCTGACTGCAGGATTAAATTGTGACCCAATTCCTCCGTCCAGGATACAAACTGTGCATGATTTGTGCTCATATTTAGGGAACTGGCTTCTAATTACACAGTTAAACATATCATGGTGGTGTTCCTAGTAAGATCTGAGCCATTTCTAAAACTAATCCACATTTTAAAAAACTTTGTCCTGAAGAAACTTGCGAATCGTTAACCTATTCTTTCTTAATTCAACACAAACAATAGGATTAGCCTTACACGTGACATAGAAACACAATCAGCCTCCATTTTAGGAATACTTAAACTCTCGAGGCTTCATCCCAAAAGGAAAAAATCTCCCATCACTCATCTAGTGCTGCATGTCTTTCATAATGAATAAAAGGCCTGCAGTCTGTGCTCATGTGACTGATTTTACAGTGATTAACAATAAGGAGTTTTTATAAAAACAAGTGCTTCTGTGAATATTGGCGGAGGTCCAAGCACGACGCTCAAACGCTGACCTATTTCATGTCGTCCAGACTCTACTAGACTACAGGAGAGATGAATTACTGTCTCTGTTGTCGTCTCATTTCAGGTGCTTATTCACTTGCTGCTGTTTGTGCTACATTTTTTGCCATTATTTTTCTTTGAGCAGTGGTTGCGTCAGCTAGTTGCTAACAGCGGCTTTGCATTATGTGAAATGTGCAGTATGTTTTCGATATGCTGTGGACTGTTATGTGATGGGGTTGCACTGGTATAGTGACTTCTAACTTACCCGCCAGGGATCTGTAGAAGCAAATACATGGTGGTGTGTCCAGTTAATGCACTTTAGAGGTTGAGTAGATGCTTCAATCACTCAGATGACTTGAGTCTGTTCTAAAATTGTACCCCACCCCCTAAAATAGTTTCTAGTGACCATACAACACACATATACATACAGTTCTCTCTGGCAGCATTAGTGGAAATGCAGATATATTGTTTGTGTCCTCACAAACAGATGTGTGTTTTTCTGTTATTTCTGGTGTTTGGTGAACTTTGTATTTATATTCAGAAAATTAGGTACTCTATCCCCTGCCCTTAAGGGAGACATTTTAGTCCCCCCCCTCCCCCCCAAAAAAGAAAATTGCCGTCATTTCCTTTTTCCTGGGGTTGTTTTAAAGCACTAACTTTTCTCCTTCTATACAAATCAACAAAGGAAAAAAAAAGAAAAAGGTTATTTGATGAATGTCCAGTTGGACTAATTCAATAGAGTGGATCCTGATTCACAGTTATGACTAATGCGTAGTAAAGCACCGATGAGTTGGAAAATGTACATTCGACTTATCTAATCAGATTTAGTGGAAAAATAATACACCATTCAAAGCTACACACTAAAACCTTTTTTCTTAATGAGCAAAATTTAAATCATGAGTTTTTACATACATACAGATAGATAGATAGATATATAGATAGATAGATAGATAGAAGGAATAAACATATAAATATATAGACAAAATCACTGTAAAATATATATGACAGTCCTAATAACAAACATTTTTATGTTACTTTTATTAACTTATTCTAATAAGTTTCAGCTTCAACTACATTTTTAGCAAGTTTTATGTTTTACAGTATAGGGTAGGACATATCAAGCAGCCTTTTTACCAACTTTTTACTTATCTCACCTTTTTACCAACCAATAGAGTTTTGTCACAAGATGGAAAGCATATTTACATCGTTTGAACTGTTTATCGCTATAGTGCCATTTATCATATAGAAAAAGTAACTGGCGCATCTATGGCGCAATTTGTGCCACTTTGTAGACTGATGGGTGTGCTGGTCTAAAAAGGAGGTGTGTTAAGGCGCATTGTTGGCGCGTTGCTATTTTGAAGAACTAAAATAGACAGCGCCATTGACCAACTAAAGCTGATCTAAAGTCCAGCGCAGAGCAGTTAGTTATGCACCTATGCAGGTCCAAATGCTTACACATTGCTTAATACACACAGGATGTAGAGCAATACACAAATATCTTTACATATGAAAACAAAGGATTAAAATGTTACAAAAATTATTATTTTCTACATAAAAATAAGAACCACTTCCTCCATGCCTTCTTCACCTCGGGGCTTTTTTCATTTTATTTGTCACAATTTGCATTTGTAAAATGTTATTATTATTATTATTATTATTATTATTATTAGCAGTATTATTTATTATATGCATATTTATATTTGTTTTAATAAAAACAAGTTTAGATTTGTCCACCTGCCAGGTTTTGGAGATTTGTGCATCATCATATGATGCAAAAGAATAAGACGTGTGTTTGGATATACCTCAAGTTTTTTGACCACATTTTGTTATTATTGTTCATTTATTCATTTGCTGGAAAATAGAACTGAATTTAGAAATAGTTTTGAAACAAATCTTTGTGCCTAAGAAACAAAATTAAATATAATGGATGTCTTCAGTAGAGTGCGTACAACATCGTTTTCCTATTCATGAAAGTAAAGGGTTAAAGTAAAAGTAAAGTATAGAGGTCGAATAGAGGAGGCTTTATCCTCGCTGCAGATGGTCTGTTTACTCACTAGTGAAGCGTTCAGTTTTTGAGCTCACAAAGTCCACCATGTAAATAGCAAATGCGCCATGGTGCAACACAACTCTCAACTCTGTCTTAAAAGGAATGGGAGACGAGACTCTGATTGGTTAAATGCACGTTAATCTAAACCGACACCCATAACTCATTAAAAGAGTAAGCACAACCTTGTTAGACCATGCGCTGGGGAGCAGAGCATATTTTTCCCTCTTTAAAATAGCAAATGTAGATTCGGGCACGCCCTTAATGCTTTTGCACCCTGCGCGGATTAGACCTGGAACCTAGATCGTTAAAATAGAGCCTAAAATGTTTAAAATGCATGAGGGTAAGGATATGCTGATACGTATATTTTCAAGTGAACAGTCCATTTTAACTTACTTTTTCATTGGATTTTCATTTAGCATTTTTTCGATTTTTTTTTT
>CAIGQZ010001336.1:28668745-28682141 GCA_903798205.1 Danio tinwini
TTATTATTATTATTATTATTATTATTATTATTATTATTATTATTATTATTTATTTATTTATTTTTATTGTAGAAATCAGTCCAATGAGATGTAACATGCTGATTCTTGTTGTAGGTTTTACTGTTCTTGTTCTAGCTATTAGTCTGACCTGATGAACGGATATGGAAACTGCATCAATCAATATGAAGCTTGCTCAGTTTTGTTTCACAAATAATAACCCCTTCGATAGTTGTTTTCTGAACCAAAATGGTCATATTGTCAGTTCTCAGCACTGCTCTCAGAGTGACTCACTAACTGTTGTAAAACACTACATGTGAATCATTGTCTTTGATGCCAACATTTTTCTATGTTTTTTTTCTTTAGAATCATACACCGTTCGGTGCATCTGCTTATATAACTAGATACTGTAAATCCCGGGATTTGTTTAACGCTTCATCTCAACCTTATGTTAGTGTATCATTCCTCTCATTGGCCAGCACTCATAACAGTCTGGCTCAAGGTCGTGTGTGTTCAGTTTTTTCTCTCTTGAACTTTCAGTGGGCAGTGAGAGCGATGACACTCTAATCCCATTGAAATCTGTCCTACAATCTCCACTAATGCGATTAAGATGTTTCTCAATTTTTTTTATGTGTCAGGCGCTTCTTCTGAGCAACACTTAGGACAAATACATGACCCATACATGGTCCTGCAGCAACATTATGCACTTTACAAAACCTTCGCTATCACAAACATGTTCTTTAAATTGAAGATTAGACTTCTCCCATTTAAGGAAAGAGGGTAAGCAGTTCAATGTTGACCTGTGATTAAGGAAGTCAGTCAGACTGTATTAGACTAATAGAAGTTGAATGCTGTCCTGGCTGGTGTATCTCTTTGGTTGTAAGGTTTCACTTAGTTTGAAGGACGTCTCGATTCTGCTGCCATCGTTAAGGGACTCGGAAGTATGTCGAAAGATGTGTACTGTGATTCTGTGCTTCCTTATACGCCAACTTTGGAAATGCGTCATTTCTGTGTGGATTTCAAAGGAAACTTCGTCGCGTGAGTAGCTTTCTGAAGCTTTGACAATGACTGTGTGTTCAGTACTGGAGCAGTCGTATTACAAAAAATTAGGCCTTGGTGATATGACAAAAATATCATATCACGATATAAGTCATCTCATACCTTTATAATGATAATAATATATATATAATATATTTCCATTTCTGTAAATTCAGTCAATTAATATTTTATATATAAACCGCATGTAAAAGACCCATTCTTCATTCATATGTGATCATATTTTTCACCTTATTTAAAGCTTCAGGGCAAATGTTTGATTAAAAATGTAGAAATATAATGATAGTTTTTAATGATAGTTTTTATAACACCTTAAAAATGATTACAGGTCCAACATAAATATAAAGAAATATTGCTAAATAAAATGCTAAATAAGCATTGTGCTGTCAAGAATGCTTATTTCCCACAATACTTTTATTCATGTTTTTTTCTGCTTCGCCATAATGGCGTGTAATATTGCTCTCATATAAATTATGAAACTGTATTACTGTAAAAAATGTATTTTGTGACACCACAAAGTAAATTATAGAGCATAATATGAAATGACAGACTTTAAACTTTGTCCATACAATATATCTAGTCATTGCACAGCCCTATTACAAAGCAATAGGCTTCTCAAACCTAGTTGTCATTTAGTCATTGAAGTTGAGCCTTACTAAATTTTAAAGTCTGATTTGGGCTTTTGTGATTCAGGGGTGGGTGGGAGATACCTGCGTTGTTTTCTGTCTGGATGGATGACTGCCAGAATTAATCTCTTTATAAATGACCATGAGAGGATTATTCAGATTCAGACCCTTTCCTTGTGGAGTGCAATAAATCACCTCAGCAAGCGATAGGAGTTTAGCATTAAACAGACCCCTATGATGAAATGCAAAGTCCCTTGATGATGTATTGGAGCTTTCTTGGATCTAATTAACAACTTTTGGTAGGGGGAATGAATATATCTCCGGATTGCTTGATGTATATTGCTGCTAGGGCCAGTCTCAGTGCTTTTCCCCCTTTCCCCCCCTCTGAATCTATTATTAGTTTTATTAATTGAACACAATACATTGTAAATGAAAATTGTATGTGGTGACTTAAAAGCACCTGTTTTTCATTGAGTATGCTTTTTTTATTTGGAAACTTTTTATACTTTCCTAACAATTTAACCTCTTACAGATGAGGGAATGCATAAAAAAATAATATGATAAAATATTTTAAATAAAATGAGAAAAATAATACAAACTAAATAAATAAAAAATGTACTGCCATCATAATTACTTTTCAGAGGATACATTTGTACATCAAGTTACATTGTGTTACATTGTAGTTACCTCAGATTACATTGGTGATAGGTTAAGTAACCTCTAAATATACATATCTAAATATGTTGTAATACTTTTCCACCTCTTCAGAAAAATATCAGGCTTCATTTGTAGATTTGCAGTCATTTTTTCCATTATAAGTGTGCTTTTAATTTCACGATTTTAATCAAGTAAAAAGTTATTTTTGCAAATATTATGTAGAATATTTTTTTTGAAGGTTTAAGTTTTGTAAACCTTCAAATACATGCTGCTAATTTATTCTATTTTTGTCATACAGTCAAATTTTAAACTACATTTTTATGGTGCTTTAACTTTGAATTAAAATGTTCATATTTTAATAAGTTAATCAGGTTTCACCTAATCTATATTTTTTGCCAGTTTCATGGATTTAAGTTGAGATGACTAGAAAAGTTAAGTTGATTCAACCAAAAAAAAAAATTAAGGTTGCGAGAATTGATTTATTGTCTTATACGGTGAAAATGCTGGGTTCCACACAGTCAATTTGTGTTAAGACAACAGAAAGGAATTAAGTTAACTTTAATATTTTTATTACAAATTTAAGTTTATTGAACATAAAACAATAAAGTTGTCCCAAAATAACCCTCAAGAATAGTGTGGTTTCAGCTCATTTTAAATAAGTAGTTTAAACTAACATCATTTGAGGGTAAGAAATGTTTTTGAGCACCAAATAAGCATTTATAAGTATAAAAAAAATCATTTTACAAAAACAAAGGATTGTTAAAAAAAACAAATGAACTTTTTTTGAACATTACTGACTTCTTTTAAAGGGCTCCTATTTGACCCATTTTTCAAGATTTTGTCTTGAAAGCCTTTTGTGTCTCTAAAAAGTGTCTGTAAAGTTTCAGCTCAAAACACCCATCAGATTATTTATTATACCTTTCAGAACATTAGAATTTTCTGCTCTGAACACTTGCCTGTGCCTTTAATGCTAGTTCTCTCCACCCACCATTCCCACGTGCCTGTCAGGGTGTGCCTCAATCTCTGAGAGGGGTCTGGATGCAGACCTGGTGCAGTACAATATGAGCTGCATCCAATGCTTTTTAATGCGCTCTCCTAACCACACCCCTAACCCTACCTGTCACAGTGATGTCACTCACTCCGTTGAGTGCATTGTGTCTGACATTGCATCACTGCATGATGCAATCTCAGCTTGCATCATAAAGGTGCATCCAGATAATATTGCAATCTCTGCCTTGGCTGCTTCAGATAAACACACAGTGAAATACATGAGGGAAGCACATCTCACGTAACGTTTGTGAGAAACTTTCCCAATGATTATTTGATGTATTTGTTGTGGAGTTAATGAGTCGATGAAAATGATGAGTCACACACAATATCATTACAAAGTTCATGCAAATGCACGCACGCACGCACGCACGCACGCATGCACACACATACACACACACTCACACACACACGTTTAACTTTGCATTTTTTTTTGCACACAAATGTGACAGGATACTGGTTAATATCCACTGCTGTATGGATATCCGTTATGTTAATGTACAAAATAAAAGTGATTTAACGTCCACAAACCTGAATTGAAGTGTCTTCTTTTATAATTATACTGACATGCAGCTGATAAGGACGGTAAAATGGCTGTAATTCATTACAAACATGCACTATTTTAAAAACATTTTAAACTTGTAAAACTCATTCTTGATCACATTTGATGATGGTTGATGATCACAGCAAGCTGAACAGATCTTTTAATCCCGGTTGCTTTGCGCACGTCCTGTCTTGTTGATATGATTATACGTGTTACTACTGAGACATGTTAATATGCGGCTGTCAATCAATTCGGTGGGTGGGGAAACCGCAAACCTACATCACGTTGCTGTCGGCCTCAAAATGGGAGGGATTTAGATCCTATTTTAACGTCAGGAAATAGAGACTTATTGTCTTTCTATCACTCCAATATGACTGTGGACAAGCTATACCTACACACAGTTCTGTCCAAACAGCTTACAAAAGTTGATTTTCATCATAGGTGTGCTTTAAAATACATTTTTAAAACTTATCCCAACCTTTTGAATAGTACTGTATTTAAAAATTACATTTTTATAATCTTGGACAGTCTGATTAGTCAGTTCTAGGTCTCGGATGAGCAGTTTTTGATACATTTGCCTGCTAGAAAAAATTGTCTGGTAGATTTTCCGGGTGTGTTTTAAAAATACACCTTAATACAGTTGAGTCTAGATAGTTTCCTTAATAATAAATGCTTCATGATGTGGTGGAAACTTTGAAACAGTGTCAAACACACAAACAACAAACTGGATGTTCTTTCTAACTGGAAAGTATATTCCCATGCACAAAAGCTTGCTGTACTCTCAGCATGCTAACTCTGTGCTCAAGAAGCAGGACTTGGAAAAAGGTGAAACTGCGCTTATGGAGGGATTAAGAGCTCTGACTCACAGTGGCCTTTCTGTGAGCCAAACCTCCCCCATACTGCGATACCATGCTGGAAACACTCATGCAGTCACAGCCACTTTTTTTTTTACATGTTATTCAACTCTAGTGTCGGATCAGTTACATTTCAGTCACATTTAGTTGCTACTTGTTTAGCAGGCTAATAGCAGTCAATGATAATGTACAGTTAGCTCCAAAATGTCCTTTTTTATCTTGTATGCAGATAATATGTCACATAATGAATTCATACTTTGACTGAATGAGCACACTTAGCCAGTCAACACCCTTTTAAAGGACCTGTACTATTTTCCTTGGGTGAAGAATGGAGCTTTGGTTGGCTAGCATGGTTGAGTTAGCCCATGCTGGTAGATGCTGTAGCTATACCATCTGGAGCCAAAAAGCATATTTTTCCACTGACGGCTATATAAAAGAGCTGTGACATTTTTTTTCTAAGCAACCTATAAATTATAAATGCACTACATGTGAAATTAGTTTGTTTGACCATTTTCTGTTGAATTTTTTGTTGAATTTTTCTGTCATGGTAGACGCTAGCAACTTAATGAAGTTAGCTAGAATTCCAACAGATGGCTTCATTGCCATTATTATTCTGCTTGCTTAGTTCAGTAATTGGTGCTTAACAACATAAGATACAACCAAATATGTTACATTTACTCACAATTTCTAAATTTTTCTTTTTTTATTGTCTGTCAATCAAGGCTCTTGACTTCTTACACTTAAGGCGTGAAGTATTTCTCTAAGCCACATCAGCTCATGCTTAACCTCCTAAGATTGAAGTCCTAGAGTGACCCAATGATACCTTTATCCAGTTATTGTAGACCTATTTGGACTTGGCAACCAAACTAGACCCCCCCCCTTCTCTGCAAAATCTCTTTCTCTTAAGACATGCTAGCAAAACTCTTCAAACTGACTGCCATTAAACAGAGCACCTTACACATCTGATTGGTTAAACAGTGAGCGGATTGTTTCTGATGTCATTAATATTGTGCTTTATGCATTGGTGCAAATTCATCTTTTTATTTTAAATTGTATTGACGGTTAAAGAAGCACTCAACTTTTTTTTTTTTTTAAATACCCTCGTTTTACAACTCCCCTAGAGTTAAACCATTTTTGAATCCATTTAGATGATTTATTAGTCTGGTGGGAGCCATTTTAGCTTAGCTTAGCTTAGCATAGATTATTGAATCAGATTGGACCATTAGCATCTCGCTGAAAAATGACCAAAGTTTCCAGATAATTATTGTATTTAAAGAACTCTTCTGTAATTTCATTGTGTACTAAAAATGACAATAGCTTTGCTTCCATCCACACCATTTTGGATATGCGCATAAAAAAAAGTTGATGGAAACGCCATGCGGCGCATACATTTTGAAAATGTGCATAAAAAACATATGAGCATAACTGAGCAGGATAAACTTTTTATTCGATAAGAAAAGATGCATATAAACTACGATGAAAACACTTTTACTGAACAAATTCCAGTATGCGCATAAAAAAAGTAATGTGATGATAAAATTGCATGTAAATGGACAAACCAGCAGGCTTACCACTTTGTAAAACATCTGAAACGTTGTTTTGGACTTTTGGTCATTCAAAAACGCCTTAACCATTTCAGTATTAGTGTTATTATATTAATAATTACCTCCAGGACTGTCAAGAGCTTCTGCTCTCCGTGTCTTACGCCTTCACATTCGTCAGGCGCAAGTCATTAATTAAATAAAGAAAAGATTCACACAGCTTCTTCTACTGCAGCAAATTCCATTTTTACTGTTGATATTTGGCACAAGTTAATCAGGAAGTGACAGTTTTGTTCTCTTTGACCCGTTTGATGAAAACGCTGCTTTATTTTGCGCTGTTTTGCGCATTAATTGAATTCGCATTTTTGGATGGAAACATAGCTATTGAAGAAATGCTGTTTTCTATGGCGATATGGCTAGGAACTATACTCTCATTCCAGAGTAATAATAAAGGAACTTTGCTGCCCTACCATGGCAGCAGTAATGATATTACAGGAGTAGTCTAACGCATTACAAATGTGCATGTGGTTGAATGCATACAAGTAGCTACAAAATACACTTTTGTTCAATTTATTCCTTCATTAGACACTTTTATTCAAAGCGACTTGCAAATGAGGATAAAAGACGCACTTCAAATCACCAGTGAGCAGTAACGTATAGTTGCCATGACAAGTCAAAGTAAGTTTAGCAGTTTTTATTATAAATTTTGAGTCCTTGTAACAGAGTGTTTGTTGTAAAATGTCTGCAAAAGAGTGTATCTCCTACAGGTGGTTTGTTAAGCTTACTCACATGAAGTGCACTTTAGAAATGCACAGTTTTTCCCCAGAAACATGGATTGTTATAAGCAAGTGTCTGGTGCAAATAGGGAGTGCTATTGTTGGACAATGAAACTGTTTAGTCTTGATATTTCATAAAAATGGCCACCTACTAGCCTACAGTAATTTTTAAACAATATTGCACATGTTGTTGAAGTGCACTAGTCAGATGGATTTTAAACTGCTATTTGAAATTGTAAGTTATGTAAGTTCAAAATATTTAAGGCACAATATTTTTTTTCTAGTCCTAGATCTATCACATGAGATTGATTCAATAAATACACAACATGTTCTTACATTAACTTACATGTAAGACACTGAAACATGAACAATTAAGCAAAGATCTGTTCTACAATAGTGTTCTCATGGTAATGTTATGAATGACCACTTGGTGCTGCACATCTTGCTCTTATAATTTCATTGGCAAAGTGATTCCAGCGATTGTTAATAGTGAGTTTTTTTGAGTTGACCCCAATGGTAACCGATAACATTTCTAGTTAACATCAAAAATGCTGCCATAAAAAAGATGGTAGCTCTTTATTGTGGTGGTCTCTTTTACATATTTTGAACAATAAGAGACATAAATGTCAACAACTATAGTCAGAATTAGAGTATTAGTTGACTGTCAGCTGAATATCAAATAACATTTGTTTTGATGGTCACCTAACAGACATCATACTGGTTATAAGCATCTTTGTAAGTGCCTCATTCAGCATCATCATTCTACTGCCCCTAACCCAACGCATGTTTTCATGACATATTTACATGCATTTTACAAGTGGTCAGCTAAGGTGCAGTACTGTTCCTGTACTTGCAGCAAGCATTCAGATGCATCTCTTGTGCCCATTTGTGTTCGGATTTCATCACTCTTTCTTTTAATTTCATCATGCTCTACATCACGTTTGTGGGAGAGCTCAGCGTGATGCGCACGTACTACTGAGTGATCAATCCCCTGTTACATGGCTTTCTGAGAAGGAAAGAAAGAGGATGCAAAAGATGATATATGGTTTTATTTTAAAAACTATAATTTTGGCAGTAAACTGGCTTTTGATGCAGTGTGAAAAATGTAAAAGCTCTTTTTTTTGTTTGTTGATGTGCTGTCTCACCACGTCTCATAATGATCCTGTTTGGTCAGTAAGTGGAGAGTGGGTGGTCTTCAATGGCTTTTTAATGAATTCAGCCGCTAAAGCGTTTATACTACAACTGCTTACACTATCAGATATGATGCATTTTCAAAAACCTCTGAATCACCAGTTCAGTTTTAGTGAGCTTTTACACTTTGCTCATTTGGAGTTTTTGTTTTTAAAACCTTGTTCTGACATATGATATATGATATAGATCTGTCACAAGAAGATTTCTTGGTGGGCAATTTGACATGCTTTTTTTCCTGCGTCCTGATTAGTTGTAGACCATTGTCAAACAATTTGTCATTTAGCTTTCCAAATTAACATAAATCTTCGATTGCTAGCAGTGTCAAAAAAGGACTAGAGTCAAAAAAGGACTTCCTGTGTTGTCGTTCAAAAATGACACTTGCTGTGTTGTCGTTCCCTTGTCGTATAGCACACGCTAGTCACTATTTTCTGTAAACCCAAAGTGTTCACCAGCGAGTCTATCTCCACCCGTTTGGTACCATACTGTTGTGCTAAATCTGGTGCGTTTTCACCGTCCTCTTGATTCTTTTAGGCTTATTTGAACACCACAATCCCATTCTGATCACAATGTGGTCTCTGTTCATGTCATGACAAAATTTGGAGTGATTTGGTTGTGGTAAGAAAGACGTCTGAAACAAAACAATTCAGTTCACCAGCATTTATTATGATGTGTGAAAATCTCATTTCAAAACGACTGTCTATAATTCTTAGAAATGCTTAACTCCTTCTCAAAGTGATAAAAGAATAATAAAGAAACAACTTTAAAGAAAGCCTCTAAAAGCTTGAGGAGATTAAATGGTCAATGAGAATGGAAAGGCTGCTCAATGTTGAAGAATCTGACATATGATATATGATATAGATTGTGATATGAAAACCGTCTTGTGAGATAACTCGAGGAGCTCTATTTACGAAGCATCAATTATTTTAGAATGACTGGGGCGATTTTATTGCAAGGGTGTGCATCTAGAATGAAATAAACATTGGAGACAAACAACTATTAAAACTTATTGCTTTGAGGAGTTTAACATTATTTAGTTGTAGAATTTGAATAATTAAATGTTAAATAAATAACACTGCACATTGTACATTATCTTCACTGTATAAGTTATATATAGATACATAATGTTAAAGTTGTAAACATTATTGTTATGATTACCAGCGATCTAGTGGCTGCAGAACATTGGTAAACATGCAGATCGGTAAAGGACTACAAATTCGTTGGTATGTGGACTACAAGTTTTTCAGTCATGCACCGCTCACATAAACCTGTTTCTCTTTCGGTAGATTACACACACTCACGGCTGGGAGCTGCTCATGAACCGATTACAAGGACTATTTGAACAGCACACACACGCACACACGCGCACACACACGCACGCACGCACTCACGCACACACAAACACACACACAAACACAAACACACACACACACACACACACACGCACGACTTAAACAATATAACTAAAGAAATCTCCACTGTGCTGAGCGAGAGCGCTTACTGAACAGCGCATCATCGATGATGTAAGCGGCCCAGGCCCCAATGTAATGTGAGTGCGGGCCATCGGGGGAAACGGGAGGGGGTACAAGCGTGCTTTGGCCCGGTTCAAAGCAACTGTACATAGTGTGACTACGCCCTAATTATACAGTAAACAAAAAACTCAGTGGGACTCGACACGTTGCACAATTGCACCACCAACCTTATTTCGCTCCCATCATCCCATCACCGTTACCAAGCCGACCAATCATAGATCTTGTGCTTTACGTCACTGACATGTAGTTAATTTTTTAAAGAGGTGTGCAACAGGGTCCGGTTCAGGGTCCAGTTTGTTTGTAAAGGCTACGCCGAACCTACCACATACACTTGACACAGAAGTATAAATTGGCCATTATTTTGTAGCTATGGTGTACATCAGAATGTTGTGAAGAAGAAAGTCAGACCATTCATATATCACATCTTTTGCAAACTCAAGTTCATTACTTCAAATGTAGACTCAAATAGAGAGAGAAAGTGGCATCATTCGCACTTACCACATGTTTAGAAGTAATGTGTACAGCCTCGTCAACAACAACGGAGGACATACAGCAGATTGTGTTGTTGCTTGGCGTGTGGCTGTCTGTCACAAGAAGATGTCAAGCTTTGTTTTGGTTTGTTGCTGCACGCAGTCATTGTATTATTACGGTTTAATAACATTATGCAGTTATTATTGTGTACAGTGTCAGGGAAGATTCCGTTTAGGCACATGCTGATTTTCACAGAGGCGAGGCAAAACAAACTCACAGACGCAGGGGAGAAAGACAGTGACTGTGTTTACATGGACATCAGTAATCAAATTATTTGCCAAACTCTTAATTTGTCTACATTAACTGCAGTTTGGCACTTTCACTTCCATTCAGGAATATTTCATGCATGCCCCCCATTACAAACGAGATATTGCATGCAAGGAACTGCTGGAGAGTGTAGTTTTAATGGAATGTTTGATACCGCACGGGCGAATGGGAGAAAAAAATCCTCTGCAATTCTCGGTAAATTAGATGCACTCGATAGGTAGCGTCAGAAAGCCGTGTGTGTATAGACTATCCTGTCACAAAATGCGGCAAACATCCTACACGACGGTAATAGTTTTTCAGTCTATAATATTGTACTATAATATTGCAATGATATTAACATACTGTAAACTTAGTAACTAAATCATTTTGACTAAGGTATGTCTTTAAAAACTGAAAGAGCACTGCTAAAGATACGAACTAACTTTGCCATCTGAATGAACAAACAAAGGGCACTGATCACACACTTACCAAATCTGTAGCGACAGGACAATCAACATAAACTGAAGCCGTGTCTTTTTTAAAAGGAGACAAGTGGCAAATCCGGATTTTATAATTTCCAGAAGCAAAAAGCTCTCGGGTAAAAAATGTTCCTTACAAACGCATTCCTGTCGCGTGCACTGTATTCCACACATGAGTCCAGTTGCACTCTCATAGCGGGGAAATTAAAACAAAACCTTCGTTGCAGCACATTAATGAATGCAACACTGACGACCCATGTCTCCAAATTCTTGTTCTTCCACTTGTTTTGGCAACACAACGGGGTGTCTCTCTGCCGCCTGAACACTGTAACACTGTCTTCGATCATGTATATTAATAAAGTTGCATCGCATACACAATAGAGCGCGCTGATTGGCTTGAACCAAGTCTTTCTCATGAATTAATGCCGCACACTCAGAGACGTCACGATGTGCTCACAGGTACAGACATCCACTCTCCACACTGGAATACACACAAGTATCTAATCGCCGTGACGCAGCTTCAAAAATTAGTTTCAAACCGGAAGAACGAATTTGCTCAAAATAACGCAAAAACAACCAATTTTCACTTTTTAGTGAAATATGTGTGTCCTAATAGTGCTTATAGCAGTGTGGCACACATATATGACTGTCAACAGCTAAAAAAAAAAGTGTTTTGGTGTTTCGTGACCAAAAGGATGGAGTCTGCTTAAGTTTTGTGGATCAATGACTGGAAAAAAAACATAACGCTGTACGTCGCCAACATTATCCGCACAAAAGCTAAAAATGCATTATTAACCTTTTGCTGACAGCCATAAATGTTTGGGCTTGACAACAGGTTTTGATCTTTGGTTTCATTCTATAATACTGGACTTGTTTTATTAACTTTGAGAGTGTTTAAACGTGAGAAAAGTGTGAAAATGTTAATGCCTGTCTGAGAAAAGTGTATAAAGTGTGTAGTGAGGGGTTTTACAGCCTTAAAACATCTATAAGAACTGTAAAAAATAAAGCTGACTACTTTGTGGATTTCGCCTATTTTTCGCCTATTGCGGGTTATTTTTAGAGCTTAACTACCAAGAAAAACAAGGTATTTCCAAATGGCACTTCCTGTGTTGTCGTTCCCTTTTCGTGTAGCACACGGTAGTCACTATTTTCTGTAAACCCAAAGTGTTCAGCAGCGAGTCCATCTCCTCCCTTTTGGTTACCATACTGTTGTGCTAGATACTTTTAAAAAAGGGTGCCAAAAATGTTGCTTTAATTTGATAAAAATAAACACGTATTGTACCCCGAACTGCATCGCTTAGTGGAAACAGGCCATTAGTGTTGTCCGCATCCAGCTATTTAAAAACATCTTTTTTTCTTTCTGCAAACATTACATTCAATTTAGAGATATTTAATTATTGTGGTTCAGGTCAATTAATGTTTTATGTCTAATTGTTTAATTTTGTGGCAAGTAGCTGTGTAAGATTTTTTGTGTATTTTTTTATTTTATTCTAAAGCACTTTGTGACTTTTTGTTTGTGAAAGGTGCTATGTAAATACATTTGACTTAATTATTTATAATCTACATCCATCCACTTGTTTTATCCTTTCAGTCTTAACAACCGGCTGGATGTACTTTATGCCTTACATGGTAAACAGAATGACTAAATGAGACCCTCAAAATAACAATTGCAACTAAAAAACTGAAAATAGATTGTCATAAATAGATTGTCAGAATGTCATAATTGATTAGATGATTTCATAATTCATCTGATCACCCATGTATTTGTGCTTATTTCTACCAGTGACTTGCATTGACAAACCTGCTGATAGTGAAAACTGGGCTGAAGGCATCAATGCATTTGCTCCATAAGGTCACGGAAGAGAAAATATCTGACACCGTGGTTCACGGTCACTCTTCCTGCCATGCTTTTTTTTATTGGACAAGGCTGTGAATTGAACGTGTGCTTCATAACAATGGTGTGTTGTGTTCAAGGAGAAATGTTGTGCTGAATGCTCTAGTTTTTGTGTAACAAGGCAGTGTGAAAGGTAAGGTTATGATGATGACTGTGTTTTTTTTTTTCCATAGTGAATAAACTGGGTAAGTTCCAAATCCACATTGTCTTTTGTCCAGCCGGTCCACTTATTAAAAGAACAGCAGTATCAGGTTGTCCTCGAAAGATTTAGTTTATGAAAATTTAATATAGCTGATACTCGGCACCGGCCTCAGTGTGCCGACACAAGCAGCTGGTTGAGTGACTGAAATTAGATTAGAAAGGAGTGGGTGGCTGTGGGCAGATGACTGTGTGTGTGTGTGTGTGTGTGTGTGTGTGTGTGTGTGTGT
>CAIGQZ010001336.1:28686676-28702561 GCA_903798205.1 Danio tinwini
TACATACATACATACATACATACATACATACATACATACATACATACATACATATATACATATATACATACATATATATATATATATATATTTCATATATATGTGTTTTATACACTTTTCAAAACTGTTGATCGAATTCATCTTTGACAGCCATCTAACATCTTTGTCATGTAGCTGCCAATTAGAAGTTGATAAATGTAATCTATATATAATATAATATAATATAATTAGGGCTGTCAATTGATAAAAAAAATGTACTAATGAATCACACTTTTTTATAATAATCATGATTAATCACGAATGATGAAAATGAAAGTGAGGACCGGGGGGTTCGCTCACTATTCTGCCGCCCAAGGTGGCCGCCTAGGTTGCCTCTATGGACATGCCGGCCCTGAACACACGTCGGCCACAACAGGAAATAAAAAAAAAACTGCAACTGCCCTAAATGCGTAATTTGTTTTTTTACACATTAAATATTTCAAATATAATTGCGTGCGTTAACGCGCTAATTTTGACAGTCCTAATATATAATATAATATAATATAATATAATATAATAAAATATAATATAATATAATATAATATAATATAATATAATATAATATAATATAATATAATATAATATAATATAATATAATATAATATAATATGTCATAGCAATGTCTTACTGTGAGAATGTCGCTGGTTCGAGTCCTGGCTGGGCCAGTTGGCATTTTTGTATGGAGTTTGCATGTTCCGCTTCCAGTCCTGGGTTGCAGCTGGAAGGGCATCCGCTGCATAAAACATATGCTGGAATAGTTGGTGGTTCATTTCACTGTGGTGACCTCTGAAATAAAGACTAAGCCGAAGGAAAACGAATGAATTTAATATCTTTTGTGTAGTCAGACCAGTGAAAACATTGTCAACAGTTTGACCAAGCAGAAAATAAATCCCTGTTGAGCCCTTCCCAGCTTTACAGCATTTTGACAAATCTAAGAAAGGTTATATTTGCAGCAGTAACACGAATGCTGTCAACTACTCTTCTCTGAATGGCTGGAGCATTAAAGAGTGGAGAGTCTCTTGCTGTAGTCTGTGTCCTTGGCTTGGCTTGTGTGCGCCAGATGAATTTCTCCAGCTGAGCCTTGATGAAACCTGTAGAGATAGTGAAGCTCTGCAGTTCTGCTCACTCAGCACAACTCAACCTCTTTCTGTCTCTCTTCTCATCCTCAGCATACTCATAATGACCACACTGACTGACTAGAACAAACACACCACCTTTACTGCTCTACTAGTGCTCACAAGATGGTGCGATAGCACTCCTTAATAATGCCAGTTCATTATTTTAATGGAAAAGATCAGCAAGTCCACACAATAAAAATTACTCGTCTCATATCTCATATAAAATTTCTTATACACACCAAAAACAGTAAAACTGGTAATATTGTGACATTGTAATACTACAATTTACAATCATTTACAAATTTTTTTTTATACAAATTATTATTCTTCTGGTCTTTAGTGTCATATAATACATTTAAATATTTGTGTTGCTTCATATTTTTGTGGAAAGTGTGATCATTTTTTGTAAGGATTTTTTAGTAAACCAAAAATGAAAAAGAACTGCATTTTATTAAATGTGGTGATTTATTTTTAACATTATGTATACATTTTTTTCCACAATAAAAACTCAAAGACCTCAAACCTCTAAAATTATTATGTAGTGATTAAAAAAAAAACTTTTTTTATTTTAATATATAAAAAGGCCAGGACAGCTAAGAATCAAATTTTCATAAGGAAAAATTATAATAATAATTAAACTATTATACACATGTATCTTATAAATGTCTGCATTGTGGAAATTTTTGAAAAATCTTTTCGGCTATGTCCCTTTATTAAAGTGGGGTCACCACAGCGTAATGAATTCTTGCCACTCCTATTTTTTTTTATTGATGAGTAACTTTATGTTTATGGGTGGTACATTTACAAATTTGACAATATCACTGGTATGAAATGATCAGGGTTGGGTTAACCAATGGGCATTATGGGCACAGGCCCAGGGGCCCGTGCGCACTTGGGGCCCCTGTGAGGGGGGGGGGGGGATGCTAATTTTTGAGTGTCTATTTAGGCTGAGTGCAAATAGCGCACCTCGTTGGAATAAGCTAATTGAATGCTTCCTGTTTGATCGACAGAGACAACATAACTAAAAAGCACAGCTAACAGTCAGTGTCAGTTGCGCAGCTCGTAAAGCACATGGCAACATGTTTTGAGGCGACCGATCATGAACCTGGTTCAAATCCAGCGTCTGATGAACACGTTCTTCTTTTTTCCCCCATTACATATCAGATTGGAAATACATTTATTTTCAATAGAAAGAAAATGTTTTGGTTTAAAATTTTTAATAAATTATATAAAACATATAAAATGAGTCACAAGGTATTTAATAAGGATAATAATAATAATAAATATTAAACAGTTATTTTCCACCTGGTGTTAAATGTTAGCAACATCTTAATATAATTAATCTGTATTTACAATGTTAGTCCCCCTGCTTCACCCATATTATCCGACCTCATGAGACAGAGAGAGAGATAGAAAAAAACACTGAAGAGGAGAGATTTTATTTCAGGAGAGAACTGGTATAGTGTGTGTGATTTCAGATACTGTAGGAATCATTAATCAGTGTGTGTATTATGGAAGACTCAGATTCATAGAACTGGATTAAAGAAGTGTTATATCCAAATCATATGCATTATTAGTTTGTAGAAGTTATACATTAAAAATACCCTTAAATATAATTTTTTTGTACTGCTTCAGTGAACTTGAAAAAGTATATTAAAAAACATTAATTTTCACTAGTTTTATTAGTATTTTTTTTATCAAAGTGTGCTTTAAATGCTTTTAAAATCAGGTAAATCTTTGTTGACTAAATATATGTACTATGTCATTTATTTAAAAATGTGGGCAAAATATTATAGATTAACTTTATTTTAAAAATATTATATTAATCTTCGTTTTTAATTCAACAATAGGGGTGCGGCCTTGTAGGGGGCCCTACAAGACATTGTGCCCAGGGGCCTCTGAATTCTTAATCCGGGCCTGGAAATGATGCACGTAAAGCGTGTTGTATGTACAGATTGGGTGCAGAACAAACAACTGTTGTCCAAAAAATTAACCTAATTAAGCCTTTAAATTGCACTCTAAGCTGAATATCAGTATCTTGCTAAATAACAATTAAATTACTATGTACAGTCATCTTGGCAAAGACCAATAAATTAGTTATTAAAACTGTTCTCTTTTAAAAATTGTGTTAAATAAACCTCTCTCTATTAAACAGCGCTTAGGATATTTAAAAAAAAGATTGGGCATTTCACAGGAAGGCTAATAATTTTGCTTCTTCTTTGTTTGAGCTCTCATTTAAGCTGCTCTGGTTTCTAGCCCATAGCTTGGCCTCTTTCTCAAAGCAGACCTGCTCTGGAAGGATGTTTTAGTAAAGCAACTCTTGTTGTTTCCAGCTTTTACCATACTAACGAACCTATTCATCTCCCTCCTCAAAAGAGGCCAGGCTCTCCCACATGGGCCTTGTTGATAAACAAAAGAGCCTGTGCAAAAAGCTGCCACACCTCCAACCTGTTTGGCCACACCGGGGCCTTTTTCCTCAAAAAAAGCTTACGTGTGGTGATGGGGAAATGTGCATTTAGTGCTTTGGGGCAGTCTTGTGTTCATGTAGGAAAACATAGTGTAAAAATTGTGCATAAATCATCTAGATGTCTATGTACACCTTCTAAATTTACTTGATTTTCCACTTATTTAAGTGTCATTCTGTCTTCTTGTGATATGTATGTACTAAATGTATGTATTTACTCTGAGCTCCTGACAACTCATGTTTTTTTGGGCACAATTGGCAAATAAAGATCATTATGATTTTGAAAACTCTCTTAAAGAGAGTTTGTTGTATTTAGTTTTTTCATACTCTTCAAACATCGCAAGAGAAAAAGGCATGGATTCTTCATGAATTGTTGAAGTGGTTGCTTTTATGTTTTCAGTCTAACATACATCGGCTGGATCTTTTTGTTTTCTTTATTGAAGCCACAATCGGCCTCTGGAAGGTGGAGCTTCTGATTCTGTGTGGTCATCCAGGTCCATTTAGACCTAAACCTTTGCTCTCTTTATACATATTTGTGTTGATGATGTAATAGGTGGGTTTGTTTTTGAGGCTCCGCCTTCTTTGACATAGACTTGGCCTTTTTTAGATGTCGTCTACCTTGTTGTTGTCTACAGGATGGAATGCGTCAATAGACACCGCACCGCAGCATCTTATTGTCACATTTTATTTACATTGTTTGCTGATTTTATTCAACAAATCTAGTATAGCCTAGTATTTAGTGCAAGTTGGTGCTACTTTGCACTTTCTTTATCCTTTGTTTTCTTTGTTTGCTCATTACTGCACCCGTACACAGCGCTAAAGTCCAGCATCTTCAGATTGGCTTTAGTTTTGACTAGTGCATTTAAATGACATTTGTCCTGGGAGCACTGTACAAATATGGTGGCGGTATTGATGCATACTCAGGGTCCGTATGCAAAATCTGTATATCTATGGTATTTTTATAGGTGGAATACAGTATGCTGCAAGAAATATGCTAATAGTAGTTAATGCAATCTTAGATTCCATTTTACATTTGTTAGCTACCGATCGATGTGAAATTAAAGGGTTTATTGACTTCCCATATCCTTTGTTATTTATATTAAAAGCATTTACTGTAGAAGCATTTCCCCTTCACATTCTTCTGTGAATATTATGATGTTATTTTAAGTTTTCTATAGTAAAGTTGATTGTCTCTACTCGGTATCCAAAGAAAAAACGGCGTTATGAAAGCTCTGATGTAAAGCCTGTTCCTGCTGTAGCTTGTTTACTCATTAAAACTAAAGCTCTGTGAGACACTGATTCTGCTGCTGCTGCTGGTGTCTGGTGGCTTGATGAGCGATTCATCAAAGGCAAATGGCATCCAAGGTGAAGTGTTTTAAATGTGTGTGTGTGTGTGTTTGTGTGTGCATGAAAGAGACTGGCTGAGCGTAATCGGCTAATGCATTCAGCAGTAAAATGACATTCTGAGCTGTTGTTTGATGGCTGTAGATTGTCTGTAGTTTAGGGGATGTTTCTACGATGGTTTATTAGATCTTTTTTTGTTTTTTTTTCTTCCCACTTCATTTTTATATTATTCAACTTAGCAGGATTTACAAATACAATTACATATATCGGAAAAACTGAATGATAAAGGTACATGCATATGCTCTAAACAAATACAACAAAACTGATATAAACTAAAATATAAAAAAAGGAAAAAAAGCACAATATGGTCATCCAAACAAATATGCACGATAAAATCAAAGGTCTACGGGTATAATTCTCTTCAATATTATTGAACTATACAGTGGGAAGTGGCAAGGTAAAGTGGGAAGTGGGATATAGTGGGAAGGAAAGCAATATTTTACATTCTTAAATGATGGACCCTACATTTTATAGAAGTCGCTAGCAGTTAATTTCATTGTGTGTCTGATTTTATATAATTTAATTAGATGAAAAATCTCTTTAGACTTCAAACAGTGGGTAGGGGGTGTAGGGAATATTTTATTTAATAAAATTAAATGTATTGCTAGAAATACCAAAAGCTGTTCTTCAGTTTTTGTTAATGCTGAAGTACAATGTGGTGGTAGCATGGTTAAAAGTGTCAATGTTTTAATATATGTATTGATACTAAAATATTTGAAATGATACAATGTCAATTTTCCTAGGAGTTTCCTCTAAGTATTTTTGCACCTTAATGGATAGGCTAGATATACAGTATTATAATTCAACATGAATGTAATGAACACAGTATCCACAGCCATATCACCCTGCAGCCCAAGACTGGTTACTCACTGAAGCTAAGCAGGGCTGAGCCTGGTCAGTACCTGGATGGGAGACCACATGGGAAATCTAGGTGGTGTTAGTGAGGCCGGCAGGGGGCGCTCAAACTGTGGTCTGTGTGATTCCTAATGCTCCAGTAAAAGTGAAAAGGACACTATACTGTCAGTGGGTGCCGTCTTTCGGATGAGATGTTAAACCGAGGTCCTGACTCTCTGTATTCATTAAAAATCCCATGGCACTTGTAAAGAGTAGGGGTGTAACCCCGGTATCCTGGCCAAAGTCCCTCAATCGGCCCTTACGATAATCGCCTCCCAATCATCCCCATCCACCAAATTGGCTCTATCACTGTCTCTCTACGCCACCAGTAGCTGGTGTGTGGCGAGTGCACTGGTGCCGTTGTCCTGTGGCTGCCGTAGCATCATCCAAGTGGATGCTGCTTACTGGTGGTGGTGTGGAGAGACCCCCCTCATGATTGTGAAGCACTTTGGGTGTATGGCCATACACAATAAGTACGCTATATAAATGCACATTAACATTAACAGTGGTCAACATTTGAAGTGGATCAAAATTGTCCCAAGAATGTTCAGTAATTTTACCTTTGATTAAAGATTTTGATCTAAATGTTGACTACTGTATAATACTTACATATATTTGTCATATTTCATCAAAACAGTTGACTTTAAAACAATACCCAGCCAATTAGATCTAAAGTAAAAGTAAAGCAGTCATCAATGTGAATCAGTAACTAAAGACAAAAAAACTACATGAGGACCATAAATCACTGTTTTCATCTGGATATTTGTTCTGTTAATCCATCTGTAATTGTTCACACTATTTACTTCTGGTTGTAATTTGCTTGTATCTGCTTATTTTTATATTACTGACTTCTATAACTTTTTAATATTTAGGCTAGTAGTTTCTTATGAACATGAGTTATGAAATTTATTAGAAAGCCACATGGCATAACTATTTGCATTTTACAATTTTGTATTTTATTTACTCATTATTTTTTAGCTGTGCCAGTGAAATCTTTAGCCAGATAAGACAAAAATTTGACCAGATCCGCAGTAAAAATCTTTAAACACTATACACCGAAAAAAAAATGTTCTTTGGATTTAGTAAATTGTTTTAAGGTAAGTGGTTGCAAACTATTTATATGGGCTGAATTTAAACAACCAAATTAAGTTACATTGCTAAATTTGATTTGTTTGTTTAAATTTAGCCCATATCGATTGATTGCAACCACTTACCTTAAAAAATTGAGTAAATCCAATGAATCATTTAATTTAGTGTATCATGAATTATCGTGAAATACAGTATAAATGATGAATTCCAGTATTGTGACAACACTAGTAGTAAGTGAAGTGGACACGGTTGGCTGTAGTTTTGGGAACCTGCTGTTGTGTGTAATTCATGGCTTGAGGCTCGTCTGGAATGATAATGCAGGCTTTGGTGTTTGCTCGCAGATAAATGAAGCTGTGAAAGTCGCCTCTTGGCTCTGTCTCTGGGCTCACCATGGGATTTATCTTCTGCTCAAACATGGCCACCTCTGACCCTGGAATGCAGAACTTAAAAACCTGCATGATTGCATAAACGAGGTCAAATGCAGTGGTTTTCTAAACTGAAATAAAGCACTTCTTCATTTTTCATTGATATTATCAGCTTGATTCACATAAATGCAAAGCTGTTTGAATAAAACAAGTTTTTTTTTCTCCCGTTATGATGTGTATCAAAGAGACTAGCATAATTTTAGAGCATTTTAATTTTAGCATTTTATTTTCATCTATTAACTTTAGTTAATTATAACTATTTGAATTTATTAACTGTATTTATATGTGTATATTTTATTATTTTTAGATATTATTTTAATAATTGTTCTATTTATACTTTAAAACTGTCTAAATATTTTACTTAATTAGTACACATATTTACAATTATAATTAATTAACACATATAATTATAATTAATTTACAATATATACACCATTTTTATTGCATTTGGTTAGTTTTTAAAAATATATATTATTTTTCCAATATCAACAATATTATTTAAATGCTTATATTATATTATATTATATTATATTATATTATATTATATTATATTATATTATATTATATTATATTATATTATATTATATTATATTATATTATATTATATCATATTATATTATATTATATTATGTAATATAATATAATATAATATAATATAATATAATATAATATTATAATATAATAAAATAATGTTTCCCAGAGATGGGTTGCGGCTATAAGGGCATCCGCTGAGTAAAAACGTGCTGGATAAGTTGGCGGTTCATTCCGCTGTGGTGACCCCTGATTAATAAAGGGACTAAGCCGAAAAGAAAATAATTGAATGAATAAAATAATAATAATAATAATAATGTAATAATTATTATAATTTATGTAAAATTGTGTATTTTTTATTAACATTTTATTAATGTTGTTACATTTTTATTTTTATTTTATTAATATGATTTTTTTATTATTTAATCTTCTTATTGTTTATAAAATAATGTTAATTATGATTATTATCTAAACAATTATCTGCTCATTATAAAGGGAATAGGCCAAAGGAGAGTGAGTGAATAATTACTCGTTAATTCTAAGTTGGAACTCCTGAATTATTCCTATATATGATCCTATATATCAAACATGAGGATCATAGTGACCTTACTAGTGATCATACTCCTAAACATTCGTTGGGTTATGAGGAATTCTGAGGAATTCCCTTCATATCAAAACCAGCTGCATCTCCTCTCACACCATGAAAGACATCCACTCCGGTGAGGAATCTCGACCTCCGTCTCACACAACTATGAAATATAGACTAAGGTGCTTCTCTTAATTCATTCTATATGCTTCTCCAGTGCCTTGCATTCTGTTGATGGACGTGTAATTCTCTAAGTCATATATTCTTTACTCTTAATGTGTGTACAATGAGGAGGAATCAGCACCTTCCTATCATCAATCGTGTGAACTGTGCCCTGTGTTCAGCATTACAGGGAGGAATGATGAACATGCCTTTAAAAAAAAAAAAAAAAACATCTTTGTGTCAACAATTATCTAAGGGGAAAAAAGGTCAACAAAATGAAACATTTTAATTTTTACTCACTCTCAAGTGGTTCCAAACAACTATAGCTATGTTTCCTTCCATCTATTTTTATATTTTTTATATTTTATGTATAAAAAACGATTGATGGATGCTCATAATTTTTGAAACATATCAAAAACGTATGTGCATAACTGAGTAGATAAATAACTAGTACATAAACTTTTTATTCAATAAGAAAAGATGCGCATAAACTATGATAGAAACATTTTTACTGAACAAATTCCAGCATGCGCATTAAAAAAGGTCATGTGATTTTGTTATAAGAGATCATGTGATGATAAAAATGTGTGAGAATAGACAAACCAGCAGGCTGAGCGCACTGTAAAACATCTGAAATGCTGTTTTGGTCATTACCTCCAGAACTGTCAAGAGCCTCTGCACTACGCGTGTCACGCCTTCAACACCTTTACCATGCGTTCATTGTGTGTTGGCCTCGTCTTCTTAATGATTTATTAAATAAAGAAAAGATTGACGCAGCTTCTCCTACCATATAGCAAATTCAGTTTTTACTGTTGATATTTGGCGCAACTTGATCAAGAGGTGAATATTTTGTTCTCTTTGACTCATTGGATGGAAACTCTGCTTTAGTCGCACGTCTTTTATGTGATATTTCAGTTTTGCACATCAATTTAAAGAGCCCCTATTATGGGTTTTTTAAAATGACCTTTCATGTAGTGTGTAACACAGCTCTTAGTGAAGTGAAATATCCAGCTAAAGCTTAAATCTGAAAGTGGACAGTTTTTAAAACTATTGATTCATCTATAAAAAAGTTGACTCATAGTGGTTTAAATGAATCGTCTTGATAACGAATCTTTAGCCGTTTCGGCGTGACGTCATCACGAAACATAATGGTTGCGCGTGCAGACCTGGCAAAATTCAAACCTGCGGCCCGCCCACTAACACAGCAACAAGACGCTCATGAAGACGCTGTGTTTACCTGGATATTACTGGAAGTGTGAGGGAACGGAGTCGTTCAGAAATCTGCACGCTTAAAATGGGCGATCTATCACTACACAGCTCATGCATTAGTTTCTGCCTCCATCTTGTAATGGACAGACAAGACACCAGGGGTGCAGGCAAAATAAGGACAAAATATTAGGTACACCGGCTGGCTGCTGAACGCTGTGCTTCGGGCTGGTGAGCAGCACTGAAAAGGCTTGCGAATGGAGAGCGGGAGCCTGCAGAGATAGCTTGTCAGAGGACAGAGGATGCTACAACCTCCCGGCTGGGGATGTGATCGTTTAGAAAAGCAGAGTACAGGTAAGCACTTAGAACATATAGCAGTTCACGGACGAGGTGCCACAGCAATGATTGCAAATAGAAATGATCTACATGTTTTGTTACTAGTAACCGCGTGTACTGTATCAGGTTAACTCTTTATATTCTCATATCGCGTCTAATGCAACGTTGTAAACGAGACACGTGCTGCTTTGTTTACAGATTTAAATGCTTTCGTGAGCTCGTTCCACTGCCGTTTGTCGTTGCTATGGCCACCGTTAGCTGATCCTGCACACGTGCAGCAGTCAAGGTTCAGAATAGTTCAGCTTTTGCTGCTGTGTGGATTAAAACTGAATGTGTGTCATACATATGCTTGTGTTTAACTGCACTGCTTTTGGCGCTGAGGTGTCTGAATAACACTGTTGAGAACCGGGTACTGTTTACTGTGGTGTTAGTAAGTTTACCTTAAAGCATGTTTCGAGCATCTGCTGCGATCGGATCCTATACCAATGTTGGCGACCTGCAGCCGCGGGCTTGATAAACCATGCTGGGCATTTTACTGTCTCGTGCTGAACGCTGTCGACCAATGGCAACAGGCTGTCATCGGTCCAATCAGCGCAGATTAGCTTCACGCTAAGCAGGGGTTTGGGAACAAATGAATCGCTGAACGATTCATATGGGAGTCGCTGGGATAATTAGGTAAAAACAAATGCATATTATAAGACCATGAACGTGTTTTTTGACCTTGCATACATATCAGTATGTTGTTAGAGACCCATAAAACCGAAATATGACCCTTTTCAATGTGAAATAGGGGCTCTTTAAATCACATCTTTGGATGTTAACATAGCTTATGTCTTTCTGTTTACTGTTCAACACAAAAGAAGATATTTTGAAGAATGTTAGAAACTGTAGGATGAACAAAGTTGATGGTTGCCGGTTTCCAACATTCTGCAAAATATTCTTCTTTATAAAATTCTTCTTTTTTTTTTGGGCCAACCAAAACTATTTTTGTCTGACTTAAGTGATGTAATTTTTACTGAAGCATAAAGACAAGACTGGGGATCAAATAGCTTTTCATTTTTCCAAAAACTAGCCAATGGCATTTTGTTTAAAGCTATGCCAGTTAGCTTGCTATGCTTAAGCACAAACATTGAAACACTTTGACTCTTTCTCTGTTTCAAAGTACGCCATTCAGTGTAGAAATCAAATGTTTTGTGGTCTGTCCTGACTTGCACATACAATATGATCCTCTATCAGTCGCGTCTTGTAGTGGGTAGGATGCTTGAGATGCTACAGATAATTTGATTGGTCAGAAGATCTGATGAATCGCTTGACTCTTATAGACCTAATATCTTTTAAATTAGATTTTTGACACTGTTTGGAGCACACTACAAGCAACCTTAAAGAGATAGTTGACCCAAATATGTAAATGTACTAATTATTTACTCACCCTCAAGTGGTTCTAAACCTTTAAGGGCTTCTTTTTTTCTGATAAACATAAAAGAAGATTTTTTGAACAAAGCTGAAAACCTGTAACTGTTGACTTTTATAGTAGGAAAAACAAATACGGTGGAAGTCAATGGTTACAGTTTTCTTTAAAAAGATTTTTTTGTGGATAAGAAAGAGAGTCAAACAGGTTTGGAATAAGTGAACAGTGAGTAAATGATGACCAAATACTCAGTTTTAGGTGAACTACCCTCTTTTAGGCTGACATATTGATACTACTGTAAGTTGGGTGGCTCAGTGGTTAGCACTGCTGTCTCAAAGCAGGAAGGTGACTGGTTCAAGTCCTGACTGGGCCAGTAGTTGGCATTTCTGTGTGGAGTTTTCCTTTGTAGTTTTCCTCCGGGTGCACCGGTTTCCTCCACAGTCCAAAGACATGCGCTATAGGTGAGTTGAATAAGCTAAATTGTCCGTAGTGAATGAGTGTGAATGTGAGAGTATATGGATGTTTCACAGTACTGGGTTGCGGCTGGAAGGTCATTCGCTGCGTAAAACATTAGCTTGAGCAGCTGAAATAGAGACTAAGCTAAGGACAATAAACGAATGAATGAATAAGTAAGTCTGAGTTTTGTTTCTGGCTGTAACTCTTGATTGTGAAGGCTTAAAGTGGTTATTGATTCATTAATGCGCTGAGCCCCTTTTCTCTTTTCTCGTTACTTGGATGTCCAGAGGAAGATCCCCATAAAATGACAAACTGTGGTACTGAGAGGATGCGAAGCTCCAACATCTGCTGCTTTCTGTAGTGGCGTGATGATTCATGAACACTGAAAGAACACACAAACACTCATCATTCACTCTCTGTGTTTATGAGGCTCGCTGCAAGTGTCCACAGTCACAGTCCAGCATATTTCAGCCATCTCCTGATTAAATAGATGTGTTGCTCAACATGACTAGCTATAGAATGCTTTTAAACCCCTGCAAACACGCATTTGTTCATCTCTAAAAATGTATGCCATAAGACATGTTTACTTTTTCAAGGTCCTGTCAAGTGCTTTGAAACGTGCATTTTTATTCAACGTTTGATGTAATCTCAACCAAAACACGAAGAAAGGGTGGGAGTAGCCCCTCCCCCTTTTTTTAATAAACAGCCAGTAACATTTTGTTTTTATCTCAGCTCTGCCAGAAAGAGGGGTTGAGCTCAAACATATTAAATGAATTGCAAATGTGAAGCATCTTGATGGGGGCGGGCCATGTCAGATACTAGAGAGCATTTGATTGGTTATGATGCGATGAGAAACTGTAGTGTGAGGTGATGTTAATAAAACCCTTTATCCATTTAGGTGGAAAAGACGAACTGCAAGCTTTACATGCTTATATCAGTTTTATTTCTTCTAAATGCAAATTTTGTCACAGTTTTGGAGCACACAAGTTTATACTGTAGATATCTTAAAAACTAACAATACTGATGCTAACTTTATTTTATTTCATGGGACCTTTAACAGCATGTTCTTGGTAACTTTAGGAGGACATAGAGAATATTAAATAGGTATTTAAATTTTTTGTTGTCTTACATTTTTTCCTAACTTTTATTTTGTAAAATGTTTGATAGCATATTATGTATATTATTTATTTAACTTTATTTATGTAGAAGAATGAACAACTAGATAGTCTTCATATATAATAATATATGACCTTAAATAGTCTGCCACTGGAAGCTAATTTTGTAGTTATGTAGATATGTATAAAGAATATAACATAAAAGTATTGCTATTTTTGAAAACATTTTAAGACATTTTATTCATTATGTATTTTCTCTTTTTATATATATATATATATATACACAGATTTTTTTTAGTTACTTATCCAATCCTAATTCTAATATTTGCACAACTTTGTATTCAAAAGCATTTTTTACTAGTTAAGTGTAAGAACATCTAAATCATTATCCTAATTTTGAAAACTAAAACACCTAATTCCTAATTCATACTTTTTGATCAATCCTAACCCTTTAGAAGTGCAAATCATTACAGTCAGAAACACTTTTTTTTTTGTTTGGGTGTGACATGGTACGAAAACAAACAAATAAACAAACTTGCATTTGTTCCTAACAATTATTTGGATGAACTTTTAAGGCCCAATCCCAATACTATTTTTGTACCCCTACCCCTTCTCCTTGGCCTTTGAAACAGAGTGTGAAGGGGAAAGGCTTCGAAATTTAACCCTTAGAAATGGGACACCATTGCAACACCTGCACACATACTGTATGTCATTGCGATGTCTTGCTTCATATGAGAGCGATTATCGTGACTGCTGTAGTTATTCCAGTTGCGTTATTTTTTGGTATTAATCTTCAGAAAATCACTGAAGGCATATATCATGTTATCGAAACAATCTAATGTGGCAATAAGCTCATAACTGTACTGTGCATTTACACCGTGGCCATATTCATGTAATCACACGAAAACAAGATTAACGTTACACCAGACACTGTATAAAGGTCATTCCCAGCCACTAGACATTTCTGACAGGGTTTTTGAGTGTCAGATGTGAAATATGTTGTGGGACTGCTATAACTTACTGGAGGTTTTATTATAAATTATAGATAGCCAAATTTAGAGTATTTTGTTTTAATGTTTTTTTTAAATAAGCATGACGGTAAAACGCAAACGCCGTTATGAATGTATTGAAACATATGCTTGTTTGTTGTAAAAATTCATAATAATGACAAAAATCTCCTTCTGTGGGCAGCCTTGCTGTCGTTGTAGATGGATGGTGTATTCTGGGAAATTTTTGTACCCCTTGGTTTCGAGTGTGGTCCTGAAAAATTTCAGTTTCAAGGGTCTAATTTTCTGGTTGCCTGTGCTTTTGCAAAAAAATTATAAAAAATGCACTGACAAGTTTTCTGTATTCTCTCATCCAGGTGTCACCCCTACTGATAACCTGCAGCAGCTGGAGGACAAGGGCAGCTCGGACAGCAGCTCAGAGCCTGTCAAAACCTGAACCACAAACAGGTCTGTTACTAAACGCTTTTCCATTCAGTTCCAGATGTAAAAAAAAAAAAACACCACTATCCAAACTACTGTTTATATACCAACAAACATTTCATTAGGGCATCCGCAGTGCTGAAGGCAGAGAGGCTGTTTGCATTCCCAGACCCTTTTAGTGTGCTGAGTTTGTTGATGTGTACGTTAGCAGATGTTCCTTCACTGAAAAACAAGAGTTACCTGAGGGAGCAGCTTTTAGTGCGGGACGAGTTTTCCCCATGTCATTTCCTCTTAAGCTTGTGGGTTGTAGCAGCCGACACTTTCTCTTTGATCATTTTCAGAAGTGCAGATCGCAGTACAGTCATCTGGGTAGTCAAGGTGTTCCAGACTCGCTAACAAGATGAGAAAATATATTTGTATGATGTTCAAGTTGCCTTTTTTGTTCGTTAGGGAACGCAACTGATGAAAAAGGAAATGAGAAATTGCATGCTCAAGTCAAGTCATCTTTGGTGTGTCCGGTTTATTTGTTTGAGTAAACTTGAGATGATGATTTTTATTATATACAGACTTCATATTGAAGGTGTATTTGCATTACACAAAACTCACAATACTATCTCTGCATACAAACTGAAGACTGAAAGCTTGGCTATTGCTTTCATTCATTCATTCGTTCATTCATTCATTTATTTTCTTTTCGGCTTAGTCCCTTTATCAATCTGGGGTGCCACAGTGGACTGAACCGCCAACTTATCCAGCATATGTTTTACGCAGCGGATTCCAGCTGCAACCCATCACTGAGAAATATTCACAGACAAAAATTTTAGCTTACCCAATTCACCCAATGTCTTCAGACTTGTGGGGGAAACCGGAGCACCCGGAGGAAACCCACGCGAGCATGGGGAGAACATGCAAACTTCACACAGAAATGCCAACTAACCCAGCCGAGGCTCAAACCAGTGACCTTTTTGCTGTGAGGCGACAGTGATACCCACTGCGTCACTGCTTTGGCTATTGCTTTATATTTAGTTTGTTCAATTTCTATTCAAAATAAAGTCCAATGGGTTTGGTCTTTTCTTCATGTTTTGTTTTATTTTGCTGTTTTCATATTGTTTATTGTTTATTTAGATTCCCATTAACCACTACCAACATAGTCGCCACTACTCTTCCTGGGGTCTAACAATTAAAATAACAAATTCACAATAAATCATCATCAAAACAAAACAAA
>CAIGQZ010001336.1:28702783-28722968 GCA_903798205.1 Danio tinwini
TTACTTTACTTTACTTTACTTTACTTTACTTTACTTTACTTTACTTTGCTTTTCTTTTCTTTTCTTTTCTTTTCTTTTAGTCCAAATGCAGACTGATGTCTTTGACCGTTTTAAATGAGTGTTTCCTATTAAACTCTAGTTTTATTGTTGGTTTTTGTTTTGTTTCTGCACAAAATCAGACTGATGTCTTTGACCCCCTTTTTTCCGTTTGAAATACTGACAAATTTTTTTGGTCATAGCTTCATGTTTAAAAAAAATCTAACTTTTTTGTATTTGTTTGTTTTCGTTCTGTTCAAATGAGTTTATTTTGGTATAAATTCAGTTGAACATTCACTATACACACTTCCATGGCCTCAGGTAAAAGCAAACACTTCTAGACTGCATCCACAAACATTTATCATACAACACACTCAGGAACGCATTAAATTCAAGTATGCTACCGTGATAAATTGCCACTTGTACAATTCATACAACTCAAGTCCATTCATAAAATTTGCGGTAGGCCCAAGTGGTAGGTCACACTAATCACAAAGCGGGGTCAATGTGCGCTGAGGAGCAGACTCAAAAGTTGACAACTTTCTGCAGAGTTGGTAGCTACAGACCTTCAAACTTCATGTGGTCTTCAGATTAGCTCAATAGCAGAGATTTGTGGAATAGGTTTTACATGGCTGAGCAGCTCTTTATGCTTAACTTTATGGGAACAGGTTAAGGATTGCCCCTTCTTGTTTCCACATAACTACACACCATTGTACAAAGCAGGGTCCATGAAGATACTGATTGGCCTGCACAGAGTCCTGACCTCAACCCAATTGAACACGTTTGGGATGAATTTGAGCAGAGACTATGAGCCAGACCTTCTCATCTAACATCAGTGCCTGACCTCGCAAATACGCTTCTAGATGAATGGTCTAAAATTCCAATAAATACACTACTAAACCTTGTGGAAAACCTTCCCAGAAAAGTTGAAGTTGTTATAGCATTAAAGGGTGGGGCAACTCCATTTTAAACCCTACGGATTAAAATTAGGATGTGATTAAAATTCATGTGCATGTTAAAGCAGATGTTCTGAAACTTCAGGCAATATAGCTTTATGTTTTTAGGAGCTGTTAAGCTAAAGTAGTTTAAAAAAACTCTTTTGTTTTGCACTATCCCTTTGAAATCAATTTGATTATTTCTTAATTTAAAAGCATGTGCTTTGTGAACGACTTCTCACTGATTATGTTTTGCATACTCCGTTACTTGGTGACTTGGTGTGTCAAGTTATCTGTTGTAACATATTTGAACTTTTAACAGTTACTTGCTGATAATTACATTGATATGCCTAATATTAACCTTTACACTGTAACACAATTTCACAGTGACAATAAAGTGATCCATTTGGCAGTGTCAGCATCAGCAGCCAACATTGGCCATCCTCAGTTCTCTGTCACCGCTGTCCTCTTGCTGCTCCTTGAGTAGCACTAACGGGATTATTCCACCCGCATCCGGGACAGATAAAGAATTAAGAGCATGAGAGCTTAGAGTCTTTGTTGAGGGCACTTTTTTAAAGGATGACTCTACTGTGGGCTCCTAGAAAATTAGTGTATAGTAAAATTGCAAACACTGTACAGTATATGGTCCTTTATTCACAACTGTATGAGCGAACAGAGCCCCCAAGTTTTGAGGTCATGATAAGGCAAGAGGAAGGTCATAAGTGATGAGATTTGTCCCATGGGCTTTTGTGCAGGATAATCTGGGTCATGGCTTCGCACTCGAAGAACCTTTGTCTGATAACTAGATTAACATTGTTCTTATCGGTTAGGTTTTGAGGACTGCACAATTTGTAGCTATGTCCTCATTTACACTTGTAATTAGACCCCTGCTTTTGTATGCATAATATAATTTAAAGATTTGGTGTCATAGTGGTACATTTTTAAATCTTTGTTACATTAAAGATGTTTATAATGTTAACTTCTTTTTTTACTGCACTTTAGGAAGTTTTTTTTATGCAGTTAGTTTACATTAATATTCACCTAAATCCTGTAATAGCTTTTAATTTTTTACAGACATATATAGCATTGCAACAGTTTAAATCATTACTCACTCACTCACTCACTCACTCACTCACTCACTATCATTCGACTTAGCCCCTGATTTCAGGGGTTGTCACAAGGGAATGAACCGCCAATTGCTCTAGCATATGTTTTATGCAGCAGATGGCTGCCCTTTCTATTACAACCCAGCACTGGCAAATGTTTTCGTCATTAATAATAAGAAATATTTTTCTGGAGTAATGATTGCTGAAAATTCAGCTTTGTCATCTGGAATAAATTGCATTTTATGAAAAAAATCGTTTGATATTGTTATGATGTTTCACAATATTATCTGTAACAATAATATCACTGTCTTTTAGTTGTGACATCTCTCAGAAAAGTGTGTAAACCTATTTATTAATTATCTATATCGATATACATGTGTTTGTAAGTTTAATTTAGGTGGATTGTTCTGCTACACTGCTGGTGCTGTGACTGTTGAGCAAGTATACTGATTCACTCTGCTAATAAGCCTAAAGAAATACAGAGATAAAATATTCCAAAGCCTCATATACAGCAGGACAATTCTGGTGGAAATGATCCATAATTTATCAGCCAAATATTTTTTCTCATTAGGCCATTACTGAAATGGCCACCAATAATGTGCACCGTCAGCTGCATAACAAATTGAACTGCATAGCAGAACCAGACAGGTGGTGCTAGGGAGGAGGAGGGCTTTTAAGCACAAACCAAACCCCTACAAGTCTGACAGAAATAACTAAGGTAATCATAGATGTGTTTAATTGGCATCTGAATTGGCAGCGAGGTAGCCAGTTACCAACATGTAAGGGTTTTAATAACTGAATTAGCTATTTACTGTATTTCCAACACAATCTCGTGTCAACTTTTTAATTTAGGGGCTAATTCATATTTGTATTAGGACTACTGTTACCACAATAATATTATATGCATCATGTAATAAATTACATTTATTGTATGCATTGGTTGTTTATGTAAATTTGACCAATCAGACAGGGCCTTACTATTTTAATCCCCAGTAGTTTCTGTTTTGCTATTGGACCAAATGTGAACCCAGAGCTGAAAATAAATTCTAATGGCAGGAGTCAAGACAAGAGAGAAAAATGTTTTTCACTTGTTTATAGTGTTTTAAAGACTAAATGTTTGCAGCTTTACACAATTGTTTAGTCTGAATTGGAATGAATTAGGTCTGAAAATTGTTTTATTGTAATATAATTAATTAAATAAACAATTTAAAGATATAACTAGTAAAAAAATATATTGTAAGACATATTGTTATCAAAATACTCAATAACAATTTGTATGATCTCATTCTTGCATCTTAGGATGATTTGCTCATCCCGCAATAACTGTTGTGTTTCGGAGTGGGTTTTGGGGGCACACTTCCTTTTAATAATGTTACGTTTTTGTATGAATGAAATTGTATGAATTCATACGAATTAGCCACTTTTCTGACAATATGTTAAGTAGTTGTATTTCCTTGTGAGATCAGGCTGGTATTTCTAATAAAAAAAAAACCTGGTCTAGGGTCCAAAATTAGCACTCACCAAGTGTCAAAAGCTTCTCTGTTAGCATGGCCTTTGAAAGTGTTTTAAAGGTCATTTCTAGAGGGTGTCCCATGGGAAATAGAGCACATTTAAATGTGCTAAAAGCTACAGTTGCTCTCTAAAAAATACAGTCAAACATGCTTGTTCTTTAAAAAGCTCACCTGCAGTCTTGCATGAGCGCAAGGTCAAATCTGGTTGTGTGCAGTTGTAATTGTGTACTTTGTAGACCTCTTCAGAAAAGATGAACTGATGCTACCTGTGCCTGCCAGGTAACCCTCGACAAAAGGCACAGCACGTCCTGTGTTTGGTCTGGATGTCAGAATGATGCCTTTTTAATAGGTTCACTATTTACCTTAGGCTTTATTTTCAGAGCCTGTCCTCTATCACAGAGCACCTTTGATTTACAGCAGCGGCATTGAGATCACAAATATCCTTGAAAAGGCTCTGGGACTTCTAGAGCCAGTATCACAAATAAAATGAAAGCGTCAAAGACAAATATGTCTTCTGTCTGGATGTTTTGGCAGAGGAAATGTCAGATGGTGGTGGTAAATAGGCTGTGTTGCTAGACACTGATTTGTGGTACTTGAGGTTTTCCAAATATTGACATTTCTTCCATCTCAGTCCTTCAGTTTTGGGATTTTTTTCTTTTTTGGTTTCTATCTAAAGTCACTCTGGCTTTTACATTTACTATTATTTTATATTTATATATTAACATGGATAGTAGTGTCTATAGGCCCAACATTGTAAGTAATTTGTCTATTCAGTCTATTTATCCCCACCTTTCCTGTAATTTCTGTTTTGCTATTAGCCCAAAGGTGAACCCAGAGCTGAAACAAAATACTAATGGCAGAAGTCAAGACAACAGAGGAAAATTCAGATGTATGAAAACACTTCTCCATAAAAAAACATTGCAGTGATGACATACTAACATTTACATTAGACTGAACAGACATAAGTTCAAATTAAAATGTTTATATAGGACGGAATATTTGCACCTGATTTTAGATTTGGTGGGAATAGGGCTTTACATCTTGACTATACAATATACATTTGTAGTTATCGTTAATAAAAAAAAATGTGTTAAAATTATCATAAAATGTTGTATTTGCGTGAATTTCAGAATTGTTGTTTTTATGTTGTTCAAACTGACAATATTGAGCAAGTCACGTAAAAAAAGGCACAAAAGCATTTACTACAGGATAAAGCAAACAAAAATCAACATTTTAAAAATGTATATTTATAAGATATGATGAAATTAAGTAAAATAACACAACAGTGCTGTTGTACTGAATATTGGCATATCAACGCAATTGCAAATGTGATTTTATACCCCTTGTATAAAAAAACAAGTTAATATTGAGGAAAATACATTTTAGATATATAGATAATATATAATAATAGATAAGCCAGGGTGATGTGAATGACTTTATAATGTACACACTCGGGACTTTGTTTTTCTTATTAATTTGCAAAGTCTGAACTTACAAGGAAAGGATGAAGACTGAACTGTGTGTAGGCTACTTAATATTGAGGGAAAAGCCTCAATCAGAGAGGCGAATGTCTGCAGCCCCACCTCCGTTTTCAGATTTCTCCATTTTCTCCACACTGAGACGGTGCAGCAGCGTTTTAGAATGAAAACAGCCTCTCCAGCGTTTTCAAAACGCTCCGTTTTCGGGCCTCGAAAACTCCGGCGTAGTGTGGACGGATGGTGTAACCATAGCAAAACCTATGCGTTTTAAAACTAAAACGTATTAGTGTAAACGGGGCCTAAAGCGGATGGTGCAAAAGCACTAAGGGCTGAATCCACTTTTGCTGTTTTAAGGATAGAAAAAACTGTCTGTGCACCAGCGCATAGTTTAAAAGGGTTGTGCTTATTCTCTTAATGAGTGTTTTGAGCTTAACGTGCATCACTAGCAAGAAAACCGTTAAAGACTGCATGAGGATCGAGACCATCTACAGAACAAGCCGGCCTCCTTTTTTCGACCTTGGATTAAGGCAACAGTGTTGGATGCACTTCACTAAAGACATCTATTACATAGCCTATCTAATTTCGTAATTTCATTTGTTAAGTGTAAAACTTCTAAAGTGTAAAATTTCTAAATTCAGTTCTAATTTCCAGCAAATGAATAAATTAACCAAAAAACCTCAAAAAACTGAGTTATATCCAAACAAACTTCCTATTCCTATGCCTCTTTTGGTGATGCATACATCTCCAAAAAAACCGACAGGTGGACAAATCTAAGCAAAAATTTTTCAAAACAAATATTAATATGCATAAAATAAAAAACACTACTACTAATAAAATGCAAATTGCTATGAATAAAAGGACTATAACAGAGCTGGATTTGTCCAAAGTCCCCTGAAGTGAAGAAGGTAGTTGTTTTTAGATTTACTGTATGTAGACAACCGATAATGATATTTTAACATTATAATCCTTTAACTTATTAATTTTTTTCATATTTAAAGATATTCGTGTATTGCTCATCCCTGACTGTGAATTAAGCAATGTTTACGCATGTTTTGGACTTGCATAGGTGCATAACTAACATGCTCTTTAAATAATAAAAACTCTGTGCCGTTGACTTTAGACCAGCTTTAGATATTTTAGGTCCATTTCAGTTGCCTCAATAGCAACATGCCAACAATACACCTTATCAAACCACCTTTTTAGACCCGCACACCCATGAGTCCACAAAGGGGCGCAAATACATTTGCTATTGAATTAAAAAAATTGCAAAAAGTCACTTACCCTGTGACTGCCACCATATTGCCCTTTGTTTAAATTAATTAGAAAAAAAAAATCTGATGGGATTTGTTTTAGATATTTATGTATGACAGACCTAAACTATTCGTATCACCAGCACAAAAACACATTTAGCAAAATATTTAAAAAATTATCCTCACTGAAAAAAACACAAAAGAGTAAAACGTTTTTTTTTTGTAAGTATTGCAAAACTGCAGAACAAACAGAGCTTTGTGTTGAAACTAGGCTTGTAGCTACTGTATGTGATATTATGTAACAATGGCTCGGGCACATCTGCTTCTTCTGGATGAGTGACAGGAGAGAAGAGCCAATCAACTGCTCTCCCCTGAGGGATTGAGCTCATCTGCTGGCTCTGCAAATCACTAGTCCAGCCCACTGAACACAGCACAACACCAGCTCTAATGTCACAGAGCCACTGCTGCGTGTGTGAGCGCATGACAGATGCACAGCAGAATCTGTTGCTTATATAGCAGTTTATCAACACACTGACACTTTCACTATAACAGCTTGTTCATTTTAGCTCTGTGCCATCACGGCATAGCTTTGCTGTAATCTAATGAAACTATTGTAAGCCTGAGAATTTGCAGTCCAGTCCAGTCCAGAAGTTTTGGTTTTGTTGAAGCTTAATATGCATATTCTTGGCATGTTATATACTGTTATGCAGGAAACTGTTTCTGATACAGTATTATATTAAAAATATTCAAGCCTTTTAAAACAACAATTCTTGCATTTTGAAAAAAAAAAGTCTTAATTGCAATTGGCTTCAAATGAAATTCTGCATTTATTTAGCATTTATTTAAGGGTTTATTTAAGGGTTGCATTTATTTAAGCATTTATATGGCATTTTAGAGTTATGATTGCAACAAACATTTGATAAGTTTTTCTTTCATAGCAAACACAGAGTGCATGAGAATAAATGTTTAAGTGTCAGTATAACTACTATAGACTATATAATGTTGAACATAATGCAAGAGGGAATCTGTTAATGACAAATGTCTCATTTTACCAGTGGAAAAAAAGAGCTAATAATGTTGTCAATTGACAGATTGCAAACATATGTGTCAAACATAATAATTCAACTTCAGAATTATGAATAGTTGTATTCTGATTACATTATTGTGCATGAATGACCAAGACCAATTTAAGGTCTATTCAAGTCCACCATTGCAAGTCTATACAAAGTTTTGCATTTTAACCATCAGTAGACCTACATGTAATATTATTCTTGTTGTTTTACCATATGTTTGAGAAATAACAATAGTAATAGCCTACTCATAATAACCTTTTATTTTACATCTATAGAATCGTGAGAATATCGGGATCTTTATTTTAAGCAAAAAAAAATTGTCATTGTCATTTTAGTCAGAATCGTGCAGCCCTACTTGAGTTTATACACTCACCGGCCACTTTATTAGGTACAACTGTCCGATTGCTCATTAACGCAAATTTTTAATCAGCCAACCACATGGCAGCAACTACATTTGGGCATGTAGACATGGTCAAGACGATCTGCTGCAGTTCAAACCAAACATCAGAATAGGGAAGAAAGGTGATTTAAGTGACTTTGAACGTGGCATAGTTGTTGGCGCCATTCTGCCTTGTATCAACAGTTCAGGCTGGTGGTGGTGTAATGATGTGGGGGATATTTTCTTGGCACACTTTGGACCCATTAGTACTAATTGAGCATCGTGTCAACACCGCAGCCTACCTGAGTATTGTTGCTGATCATGTCTATCCCTTTATGACCACATTGTACCCATATTCTGATGGCTACTTCCAGCAGAATAACGCGGCCTGTCATGAAGCACGAATCATCTCAGACTAGTTTCTTAAACATGACAATGAGTTCACTGTACTCAAATGGCCTCCACAGTCATCAGAGCTCAATCCAATAGAGCATCTTTGGAATGTGGTGGAACAGGAGATTTGCATCAAGGATGTGCGTCCAACAAATATGCTGCAACTGCGTGATGCTGTCATGTCAACATGGACCAAAATCTCTGAGGAATATTTCCAGTACCTTGTTGAATCTATGCCAGGAAGGATTAGGGCAGTTCTGAAGGCAAAAGGGCTTCCAACCCGGCACTAGTAAGGTGTACCTAATAAAGTGGCCGTCGAAAATATATTGCTGCTCTCTGATGATTTGAAGTGCTTCTTTTATCCTCCCTTGTAAGTTGCTTTGGATAAAAGCATCTGCTAAATGAATAAATGTAAATGTAATGCAGCTCTGAACTGATATATTGTGAGATATTATCCTGCAAAAAAAGCTGTGTTGCAATGAGAATACTCTAGCTCTACTCATCCTGAAAAAAATGAGAACAAGCCTTTAGGCAAATGTGATAAAGGGTATTAGATGAAATCCAGACGTTCTTTGTTTTGTAGATGACGTTGTAACCCAATACACCCACTGGGACATTGATGCTTAATATAATCTGAGATTTGATAAACGCAACCGACTCTTGTGCCTCTAGAAAAAAAATGATGTGCATATGCAGGCAGAGCGATTTATATTGTTATCTGAAGTAGTCATGTGGCCTCAAAGCCAGTCGGTTTCTGCTTTAAACTGGCAGAGTAAGAGCTGTTTGCGTGATCATCATGTGTTTGGAGTTAAAAGAAAAAAAAATTGGTTTCTCAGACAAGGAGATGGATATAATGGCGGGGTTGCTCAGCTGATCTGGCATGGTTTCTGTGAGTTTATGGCCTGAGGAGCTCTGGAATGTGGCTTACGTGGTCATACAATTTCACCCCAGTACAGCTGAGAGCACTTTCCCAACATGGGAAACACTCTCTGACATGCAGATGCGTGCATACTTTTCCTGACCTCCTCCTAAGAGTTCTTGTCTAGCATTGATGTTTTTTTGTTGTTTGTGTTGATATTTTTATTATAATTATTATAATTGTTTGTTATGATTTGTTATGGATTTGTAATTATTTAATTTGTCAAAAACTTTTTGTTGACTTAAGCCAAAATTGTTAACCATAATTAGTATTTTGGTAACTAGAAACAGATGATATTGAGGAGAGTATGTTCTTGAAACTAATAGATACCATCGGTCAAATTAGCATTTTAGAGAGAGAGAGAGAGAAATAAAAGAAAAGAAAAAAGAAAGAAACTTAAGACAGTTATTATTTTAATTAGTTATAATAATAATAATAATAATTATTATTATTATTGGGCTGCACGGTGGCGCAGTGGGTAGCATGTTCGCTGATTCAAGCCTCAACTGGGTCAGTTGGAGTTTCTTTGTGGAGTTTGCATGTTCTCTTCTTGTTCGCGTGGGTTTCCTCCGGGTGCTCCGGTTTCCCCCACTAGTCTAAAGACATGCGGTACAGGTGAATTGGGTTAAGCTAAATTGTCCGTAGTGTATGAGTGTGTGTGGATGTAGATGTGGAAGGGCATCCGCTGCGTAAAAACATATGCTGGATAAGTTGGCGGTTCATTCCGCTGTGGCGACCCCAGATTAATAAAGGGACTAAGCCGAAAAGAAAATCAATGAATGAATGAATTATTATTATTGGATTATTAAAAGGGAAAACATGTCAAAAAAATTAGCAGAAGCTGTGGTTGCCAGAATTCTACAGTTAAAATACAGTAGAAACCCTCGAAGCTTATTTTACAGTTAACTACCATATTTCATTATTTTATCGTGTTAATTCAGCAGTGTTTGAAAGTACTAAGATCTGCAAATCTTATTTTTGTTACTCAGACAAAAACCCAACCAAAAAAGCATGTGATGATGAGACGGATGATAAAACAGTTCAACAACTCATCTACAAGCAGAGAGACATACCAATAGAGTGAAGGTGCTCTGTGTCATTCACACAGCTATTACTAACACCATTAGTATGTTATTTTTAGTTTGTACCGTTAAAATCATGGTCATTTGGAATGAACCGCCAACTTATCCAGCACATGTTTTACGCAGCAGATGCCCTTTCAGCTGCAACCCAACACTGGGAAACATCCATACACTCTTGAACACATTCACATACACTATGGCCAATTTAGCTTATTCAATTCACCTATAGCACATGTCTTTGGACTGTGGGGGAAACCGGAGCAACTGGAGGAAACCCATGCGAACACGTGTAGAACATGCAAACTCCACACAGAAATGCCAATTGACCCAACCGGGGCTCGAACCAGCAGCCTTCTTGCTGTGAGGTGATTGTACTACCCACTGTGTCACAGTGCTGCCCAGTGTAGTCATATTTTGTAATGATATTAAAATAGATAATGTTGCCTCTAAATTAAACAAAATAATCACGATTATAAATGCATGTAGTTCTCCTCAGTCTACAACAAATATTTTTTTAAATAGTGTTCAGAACAGAAAATGAAGTCACACATCTCTATCATCCTTAATTTTATAATATTTGCAAGTAGGGCTGGATGGTGGCTCAGCTGTTAGTACTGTTGCCTCACAGCAAGAAGGTTGCTGGTTTGAGTCCCGACTGGGCCAGTTGGCATTTCTGTGTGGAGATTGCATGTTCTCCTAGTGTTTGTGTGGGTTTTCTCCAGGTGCTCCGGTTTCCCCCACAGTTCAAAGACATGCAGTACAGGTGAATTGAATAAACTAAATTGTCCGTACACTGTAAAAAAATCTGTAATTTTACGGTTTATTTCTGGAAGCTGGGGTGCCGTAAAAAAAACTTTAAAAAATGGCCGTTAAATTACAGAAGTTTACTGTAAAATAACGTACATTAAATTACAGAAATTTCCTTAAATTTAAATTTCTGGTAAATGTCTGTAATTCAATTTCTGTAATTTTACAGTAAATTTCTGTAATTTAACTGCCATTTTTTTGTTGTTGTTTTTTACGGCACCCCAGCTGCCAGAAATAAACCGTAAAATTACGGCCTTTATTTTAAGTTTTTTTTCCGGCACGAATTACGGAAAAAATTACGATTTTTTTTTTTTTTACAGTGTAGTGTATGTGTATAATTGAGTGTGTATGGGTGTTTTACAGTACTGGGTTGCAGCTGAAAGCTGCGTGAAACATATGCCAAAATAGTGTGTGGTTTATTCCGCTGTGGCAATCTCTGAAATAGAGACTGTTAAAGGAAAATGAATGAATGAATGAATATTTGCAAGTAGAATATTAAAAACACTGTAAATTACACTGAGAATAAATTACATGAGCAAAACTTTTTTTTCAAATATATTTTTATTGAACATTCTTAGTGCAAAAACATGTCAGAAAATTACATTAAGAAAAAAATAATATCTATCATACATGTAATTGACCCCCACATGAAAAAAGTATCATAAAAATAATAATTCAAGACAGACAATTTAATCATTCATTGCAATTATTCAGTTGACAGCTAATCATCAACACAAAATACATTTAATTATTAACATTAATCTCATTTACAATTAGCAAATTTTTTATTAATTCATGATGTCAAATTTAAGTAATGCTAACAAACCAAATCTGATTGTAAAGTATTTTCCATTAAAAGCCACAGAACACCTTTTGGTCTTTTAAGGGCAGAAAACCAGAGCCTATTATTCACTGCGTCTGGTTTGTTTCTGATAAGCAGCAGATCACATACAGAGGTCTCCACCATAGCGAGTTGTTCTAATATTCGTTTTACAAGTTGTTGAACATTTCAGCAGGCCGACTCGCAGGAATGGTGTGATGAGGTAAAGTGTTATTCTTCCATGGCCGATAAGGGTGAGCGAGTGCATTGAGAAAGCTGTGGGGATTGTCTTTGGCTCTGATAATTCAGAAGGGCTTTGGAGGGAGATGAAATGATGTGCGATGGCTCTTGGCTGCAGTCCTACAGCTGGGCTTTCTCTGTTTTGGGGGAAGGGGCTCCAGCGCTTCGGCAAGGAAGATTAAAGGCCACCAAATAAGCCCCCCCCCTCCCACCTTTTTTTACTTATTTTGCGAGGGCGTTTGGGGAGATCGTTACAATTATTACTCTCTACATGACGCGTGTTTCAGACTCCTCTATGTTCTATAATTAAGTTTGAAGAGAAAGGCCCATTCTTCCATATGCCGCATATAGGCTCATAATCACTGACCCTTTCCTCAAACATTTAAACAGTCATTGTGGTAATAAAGAACTTTAAACACAGCTTTTATCAAAGGCTGTTCATATTATATTTTGCTTAATACAAAGCAAGTAGTGTAGTTTGCTGTTTTTGCTTCTCTGGTGTCCTGTAAAGGGGTTTGTTTTGATTGCAGTGTTATGAGTCTATAGAGTTTAAATATATTTAGTTACAGAAGATGTTTGTATGTGTATGTTTTTAGGCAGGAATAATACTTGCTAAGTTTAATTATAAACTAGAAATGCACTAAAATGGAAAATTTGGTCAATACTGATAAGCAATAACTTTTTATAATTGGATGCCGATAACTGATATATTGACAGATCAATAAAAATATTGATATGACTTTTTAGGAGCCTAAAATGCACATACACACAGTGGAAAAGTGATTTTTTTTAAATAACTCAACTGTAGAAATCATGGGGACTGCAAGGACACATTAATATCTTTTCATTTTGAACAACTGTTGTAAAGGGCATTATCGTTATCATAGGTTAATAATGATAACTTTTAAAACATAATCTTTTTATGCATGTATGTATATTAAACATAAAAATATTGAATCACACATTGTTTTACAGGTACAATTATTGCTACGAATTTACCATTTAAAGGCATAGTTCACAAAACATTTGCTCACTGTTTACTCACCCTTAGTGTTTTCAAACCTTTGAGTTCTTTCTTTTGATGAACACAAAAGAGGATATGTTTAAGAAAGTTGAAGCCTGTAACCATTGACCTCCACAGTATATGAAAAACAAATACTTTATTTACTTAATATATATATACTTAATACTTAATATTTTATTTTGGGTTTAATAGAAGAAAGAAAAGCTTTAATAGAAGAAAGAAAAGCTTTTTAATAGAACAAAAAAAGGTTTGTAAGTCAAGGGTGAGTAAATTACACAATTTACATTTTTGTGTGAACTATACCTTTAAGTATGAATTTTGCCACAATAAACTCTTAAATTGGTGCTTATTATTAATTATAAAGGTAGTAGTTAGGTTTAGGTATTAGGTTGGATTAGTGATGCAGAATAAGATCATGAAGAATATGTGCTGTATGAATACTAAGAAACAGTTAATCTTAATAATGGACAGGTATTAAGTCACTAGTTAATAGGTACTTAAACTAAAGTGTTACCAAAGATTGTGTTTGCTGTTTTGACTTACACTATAAGCATAGCAATAGAAGCATATAATTGTTTATTATTATTATTATTATTATTTTTAATATAAAATGGCAGGTGTGCAACAGTGGAAGGGAGTTTAACTTAACCAGGACTTGTCCTTTTAAAGGCCAACTTATTCTTGACATACCTTGAAATAAAGCTCTTTCTGATTCTGATTTTAACAGCCTTTATCTAACACAGAAGTTATAGAGATGCTTGATTGAAGAAAAGGAAAGTGTTTTCAGGTCCAGTGAGATTCAATTTCTAATGGGGTTTTTATAATTGAGTTATTTGATATTTCTGGTAAGCTGTTAATAAAGTCCCTTGTGAACTTGTAATTGCTGTATTTAAATGCCCGGAGGTCGAGATTTACAAAAACAATGATCAACTGCATCTGTATCTTGATGACAATCTTAACTGCTTGACAAAAATTGGCAGTCTAGTGCAGAAACAATGCAGGGTTGGTTCAACTGAAATTTGGATAAAATACAGGCAAACCCAACCACAAGGTTAAAGTCGACTTAAACATTTTATTAAAAAAATTCAACCCAGCAGCTATTTTAGTTTGAGTTGAAACAACAACCTATTTTTTTAAAGAGTTTGTACTATTGGGAAGACCCTTGTCAAGGCTTAAAATGCACAAAGTAGAGATTCTTCTTTGCTTTGTCAGTAAAGGCAGTGATGATGAATATTTTTTATTAATCTCTACAGCCCTTAGATTGAATCAGAAGATTGTCACAGACTGCTGCACCATAAACTGCTTTGTCATTGCAATTTCCAGAACTATTGTGGCCACCTCTAACACTGTTGTTCAAAAACCTGTATAATTACTTTTATTTATGAGACCAGGAAAGTTTTCCACCATTTTGTATTTTTTTCTCTTTTCAATGTTTTTTTTTTTCTTTTATCTTCCTGCAGACAGCCTTAGGGTTTTGGCGGCAACATCAGCCTTCAGCATACGCCTGTACTTCTGCCTTGATGTTAACACAAATTGCTGATTCATCAGTTTTTCCATTTTTATTATTTTCACTTTTATGAGAATATGTAATTATAACAAGGATTTGAAATAACTTTGGGTAGTAGATAAAAAGCTAGCTTATCAAAATCTTGTTTTGCTTTCTTAGACGATTAAACAGATAAACGACATCACATACACTAAGGATTTTCATAAAAGGAGAGATGTGCTTACAATGTTATTGCAATTATGGATATGGGACCACAGCACACTAGTCTACATGAAAATTACTAAATTGTTTCACATACGCCCACAACCAATATGATACTAATATCACTGATACTGAGGTGTGCATATGTTTGTGTTGGTTGTTTTCTAGTGTGTACATCTTCAGCCAACAGCATGTCAGAGTCACAGCTCTTCCTGTTGTTGCTAGGAATGTGATGTCACCTACTCTCTTAACAGGGTTGGTCCTTGTGTGTTTCAGATCCTCAGCTTTGGCCAGGAACAAAGGAGCAGCGACGAGGCTTTTCCCCACAATCCTCTGGTGCTCCCTCCCAGCTGGCGGGGCCTGACTGGGTCTGCTGACACTGACTGGAGCTGAGTGCTCTCTTTTCCGCCGTGCGGGGCCTGGCTACGTGAAGGAAGTGGGGGCTAATTAATGAACTGTGAGTATGAGGCCTCACTGCTGACAGCCAGTGGAGACAGGATTAATAGTCCGGTCATCTGGCTTGATGTGTGTGCCTCCAGGCTGCCCCTTGACGAGAGTCCACTGCGGAATCCACCACGGCGGCCGCCGAGAGACCAGCAGAGATGCCCACCGAGACGCTGCAGGCAGATAGCAAGCCCGTTGGCCAGGGTGGGGCCTTTGCCTCCGCCGTCCCACTCCGCATCCTCAATAAGGGGCCTGACTACTTCCGTCGCCAGACTGAGCCCAATCCAAAACGATTGAGCGCTGTGGAACGGCTCGAAGCTGACAAGGCAAAGTACGTGAAGAGCCAGGAGGTCATCAATGCTAAGCAGGAACCCATCAAGCCACAGGTACTGGCCAAGCCCCCTGTCTGCCCAGTTCCCCTCAAGAGGGGTGGCGGTGTGGGATCTGGCTTGAAAGCCTCCAACAACAACGCCAAGTCAGACACTTGTGCAACCACCACCAAACGGGAGAATCTCAACCTGGAGATCCTGAAGAACATCCTAAACAGCTCTTCCTCTTCTGAGGGGCCCGCCAAGGGGACGTCACACAAAGTTGGGGCGCGTAGCTGGGCACCTCATCGCTCGTCCGAGTTATCGGAACCTGGATGTCGCTCTTTTACTGACTCTCTCAAGGTACCATCTTCTACGCAAGGCAGACACAGTCCCCAGGGAGGAAACTTGAATCTGAGTCGCAGGCTGCTGGAGGAGAGGTCATGCGAGCTTGATGGAGAACGCTCACCCCTGCATGCCTCCCACAGCTCCTCAGACATTCGTCGAATGTGCAATGGCAAGCCACTGAGAGCGGCACGTAGCAGCAGCTCTTCCGCACCACCACTGCCACCCAAGCCTAGTGCCAAGGCCTTGGCTGCTTGTGACAATGCTCCCTGCTCTCCTGAACGAGATACACTGACTAGCACTGCTGCAGAGCTGGAGCTGGGGAGCTCTGTGGCCCGCAGGCCCTCTCTACACCGTTCCAAGTCAGACCTGAGCGACCGATATGCTCGGGCTGGTGCTGACGTGGAGCGCTTCTTCAACTATTGTGGGCTGGATCCCGAGGAGCTGGAGAGCGTAGGTGTGGAAAGCTTCGCCAGGGCGAACTCCGACATTGTGTCGCTCAACTTCCGTAGTGCCAGCATGATCAGCTCGGACTGTGAGCAGTCACGGCATAGCAATGACGACCTGACCGATGAAGAAGATGATGCTGGGGAGCGTGTTCCCTATGGAATTTCTGCTGTTGAACGGAACGCTCGGATCATTAAGTGGCTCTACAGCATTAAACAGGCACGGGAGTCTCAGAAAGTCTCCCATGTCTAAAAGAAAGAGCAGACCTCCCCAACCCAATCTGAACTTGGTACTTGCTTATTTTTGCAATTCATGCACTGTCTTTGAAATCTTGATTACATGGCAAAGCCTTTTGAGTTACCAGCTCTTTTTAGTCGCTTTTGCATTCAGTGTTCTGTCTTCTGAATCTGCATGACTCCTTAGAAACTCAGCCTCTTTGCGGCTTGAAGGTAATGCAGCTCATGTAGAAGCCTCTGTAAAGATGGTTGCGTCCATGCAATATTTATGCAGAGAACAATTCGTATTTCCCCTTTTGTTTAGTTTTGCCTCTGTCAGTCAAATGTTTTGATGCCAGCACCTTTCAGGTGCTTCTTATTTCACTTGGGCACACTGAGCCAGGAAGCCATATCGGTATGAATGCAGAGCTGCAGTGTGTTTAAATCTCTTTTGATCCTCTCTTTATCTGATACTTTCTTTTTTGACTTGTTCTAATGATGGATACGAGCTCTATGTATATAAACCTCTGTGAATAGGCGCAGCAGAAGCATGTTTTAGTCTATTCTCGAGATCTCTCCCACCCGACTTCTCTCAGTCAGCCTTGCACTGGTCATATTGTTCTGGCAGTGTCATGACACCATCCAGCTTCATGTGGTTTGTTTTCACTTTGTCTGTCGTCCATGAAGTTCCTGTTTGGCAGTTGATTATTTTTGTGGTCCTATAGTTTCGAAAGGTGTAAATGCTGTAAGAATATGTATATAATTTTCAGAGATGTCAGAAAATCATTGTGTGATGATGAGTCTCCTGTTTTCCTCCATAACTCCTGGTCTGTTTGTCCCTTCTCCTGCATCGCGAGGCTGTGTGAGACTTTGTCCATGAGCAAATCTGTATGACACTGTTGTTGCAATGACATATATGTTCGGTATATTGAAGTTTGAGCTGTTACTTAAAAATTTCATCAAGACGTTTGTTCATGTTTAGTTCTTTTTCATTTCAATAAATGGCTGATTTTGCCAACTTTTGCCATCAACCTTAAATGTTTGAATTGGTTTTTTTTTGTATATTTTTGATAAACAAGATGTTTTTCTGTTCTTAGAGCAAGGCATAAACCTTTTTCTAAATGCTTTGTGTCATACAGGGTTGGAACAACATCAGGGTGAGTAAATCTTTATTTTGTATAAACTGTCCCTTTAAGCAAGTATGTTTTTTTTTTATCAGCTCATGCAGTGGCGGAAAAATCACACAGACAAGTCATGTGATTATTCTGTTGCTGACCCTGAGAAAACAGCTGTCAAGTCTTATATCCTCACAACTTGCACATAAGCAAGATCATCCCTCTTTTGAAATCCTATTTTCACTTTCTCATAGTAGCCCTTGTCTCTTTGCAGATCATGACTGTCTGCAGGAGGGTTGGTATCTTTAATTTAGTCATTTGTGCTGCCTGGTTTCTCAGGGCAGGAGGAAATGATCTAATTCATCACAAATGTTTAGACAGACCAGACCGCTGCACTAGAGGCCCACTCATTCCCTAGAGCACCTAACTCACTCCCATAAACAAGCACAAGAAAACCATGGGTCACAAGCTGGAACACTAGCATGAAACCTTATGTTTTCACCCACTTTTCTCTGCAGTTTCTAAAAAAGACCTGCAACATTATTGTGTTTAGTGTTACTATTACCATTGCTCATAGTCCAAAAAATTCCGTCATGTTTCATCAATTATTTTACAGGCAATAACAAACCCTCGGGTATTACTGTTAATGAAAGGTGCCTTTTATTTTCTTTCTTTTTTTTTTATGAATTAGCCTGGTGGATAAAGTAATGGGTAAAAAAGTCCACTGAAGGAGAGACCTGGGTAACACTTTATTTTGATGGTCCATGTGAGTATTAGTAGTGTCTGCTTAATATCTGTTGATACTGCTCCTTCAACAGACATTTAACTGACTATAAGAAACTTTGCAAGTACATGTCAACTTACACTAACCCTAACCCTAACCCCAACCTAACATTCAACTTATAATCTAATGAGAATTAGCTGGCATGTAGATGCAATGTAACTTAAATTCAACAAACCGACCATCAAAATAAAGTGTGACCGAGACTTGAACCTATATAAAGGCCAGTATATTGTAGAGATTTTCTGACTTGTCATTTTCCACTCAGAAGGGGATTTCTCATTAGAGAAACATTCAAATAGTTATATTCTATTAACTATTGGCCAAAATACTTGCATTTGGGCACCTGGAAGAACAGGGATTAATTTCAGTTATAAGGGGATATGATTACTGGAAAAAATCACTCATACCGTAGTTCTTAGAACCATTGGCACAAGTACCCACTTTTGGCCCTTATCGCACATCCAGAATTATGAGAGATTTTTATTTTATTTTATTATTATTATGATTATTATTTTTTTAGGCAGTTAAAAGTCCTAGAACTAAAATAGTTCCCACCTCCTTTGCTGCGAACACACCAAAAAGCAAGTTCGTCCTCCAATTGTTATAGGAAATGTGAAAGGTTTTCTTTTTTTACTGCAAATGTGTATAGGCTGATAATGTAGCATTACAAATGTATTTTCTTCACTCTCGTTTTACTCTTTCCATTGCATATATTGTATATCTACATTTCACCTCCATTATCATGAAACCCACAACACATTGGCTGTTTCTCAATATGCTTTCTTCAGCGTTCTTGCTTTCTCGTGTTCTCGTGTAACGGCATCATCAACTGCCAAAGTTCAGTTCCAAAACTTAAGACTGCAAGAACAGAGGACGTGTGAAAGTTCTCGGATGTGTTCTTGATATCGAGAACGCATCGATGCAGACTAGAGCGCAAAACTTGCTCGAGAAGTCCCAGAAGTCATTGCGGCTGAATAAAGGAGGTGGGAAGCACAGCATTTATTATGGATTTATTATTAAAGCTCACAGATATAACTTATCTTAGGATTTTCCCTAAATGAGACAGAGACTGTGAAAGTAAACATTACCATGAAAATCTTAATAAAGGCATAAACATATTCAGGGAGTTTGTTTGTTAAAATTTGCATTAAAATTAGTTTTATTTGTATTGTACAACGTTGTTTGTAAGTATTTTATGCATAGTTTATATTGTGATAAGGGAGAAAACAATAAATCGTTGTATGAGTGCTGTAATGTTTAAATAAGTTTCCATTAAACACGTATGACGGTCATGTGACCATCAGGAAGACCCAAGGATGAAAGCAGCATCTCATTTCTCACAGGACTTGTTCTGTGTTCTCGCAGTCTCTCGAGTTTGTTCTTCCAAGGTAACTTAGCAAGACCGGTCTCCACAAGAACGCGAGTTCGTTCTCTGCGTTCTTGGAATTGAGAAACAGCCATTATTTATTTTGATCTCGGCATCCTCCATTTTTTTTCTAGATTTTTTTTGCTTTTGTTGCTGTGATAGGGTAGAAAGGGTTGTGATAGATCGGGAGACAGGAATCGAACTGCACTATGTGTCAATGCACTTAACCACTAGGCTATACAAACTGGCCATACTCCAGGTTTTGATTTTATTAAATGCTGTGCTCAATGTTGCTGTTGGGTGGCTTATGTCACTTCAAGTTCTAGTGCCAATTCAACCAGAAAAAATGTTGTTCCCAGGGACAGCCCTAGTGTCTAGTTCCTATAACTACCTACAGTAG
>CAIGQZ010001336.1:28732968-28744235 GCA_903798205.1 Danio tinwini
TGACGCATCACAATGTATGAAGAAAGGACAATTTATAGATTATTTTCTTGGCATCGCCTCTCATGAACGTTGTTTGAATTTACGTGTATGAGGTTATCATAGAAATGTAAGTTGCTTGCTTTTTATTGGTGTCACGATACAAGTTAAACCACAGCACCACATATGCGCATTGGTTAAAACATGCTTTTATTGTAACTGTTGTAGAAAATACAAATATAAAGGGAAATGTAACTGTATTTTCAATAAGAAACTAATTTCTAGTAACAGTTTAATTTTTTTAAACTTTAAAATATTATTGAAAAGAGACAGCTGGAGAGCCACATATTTTTGGTCAAAGAGCCACATTTGGCTCCCGAGCCATAGGTTCCCTGCCCCTGCCCTAGGCCATTTAGTGATTTATAGACAAGTAATAATACTTTAAAAATCTATTCTGAATGTAACTGGAACCAATGTAAAGATCTGAGGACAGATGTGATGTGCTCTGATTTCCTGGTTCTGGTCAGAATCCTGGCAGCAGCGTTCTGGATGAGCTGCAACTGCCTGACTGTCTTTTTGGGAAGGCCTGTGAGGGGTCCATTGCTGTAACCCACACTACTGGTGATAAAAGTCCTTACTGAAAACAAAGTATCTGATTCTTGCAATGTTTTTGAGATGATAGTATGCTGATTTACTTACTGCTTTGACATGACTACTGAAACTCATATCTGACTCCAGAATCACACCAAGATTCTTGACCTTGTTTTTTGTTGTTTGACCCTTAGAGCCAAGGTATGCATTCATCTTGAAAACCTCATTTCTGTTGCTGAATGCAATGACTGGACATTGGCAGAGGGTGTCAATTGGGCTGTAGTCATTAGGCATGTAGTCAAAAAGCCTATTTTCTTGCATATAACAACTAAAATGTACAACACATATACAGGTTTTACATTCTTCAAGCACTATACAGTATGCTATATATATATATAACAATCAAAGTATGTTTAAATATTTCAATGCGATTTTTATTTATTTATTTATAGCAATTTTTGACCACTACTTTAACAGCAATCTCACCCCATACTTTTTAGGCACACCCATTTAACTTAAAAACATCAGTTAGATTCAATTACATTATATTTACATTCGGTCAGGACCAGTGGCAGTTCTAGTTTAAATGACACCCTGGGTGAACCACCCCATCCCCCCTCTCCCCTTTCCTTTATATTGTTATATTTATTTTTCAATAAATATAACAATTTATTTATATTTATTATTATTCATATTATTATACAATTAGAATTCTAAATAACAGAAATCAGTGATTTCAGTGATATGCCAAGACCACTTAAGCAATCTTTTGCATGAATTATGACAATTCTATAGAATAGGGCGATGAGTGGCATAGTAGGTAGTGCTGTCACCTCACAGCAAGAAGGTTGCTGGTTTGAACCTTGGCTTGGAGTTGGCATGTTTTCCTCGTGTTTGTGTGGGTTTCCCCCAGGTGTTCCGGTTTGGTTTTCCCCACAGTCCAAAAACATGCTATAGGTGAATTGGGTAAGCTAAATTGTCCGTAGAGGATGTGTGTGAATGAGAGTGTATGGGTGTTTCCCATTTATAGGTTGCAGCTGGAAGGGCATCCGCTGCGTGGAACATATGCTGGATAAGTTGGCGGTTCATTCCGCTGTGGCAACCCCTGATTAATAAAGGAACTAAGCCGAAAAGAAAATGAATAAATAAATATTCCTTTAATGGTGTGATTAAAATATTCTGATTATACTTGACCTTAAGTGAATTGAAGTCTGTTGACTGATAATGCTGTTGCTATTGGAAGCAATAATAACACAAAACAGAGCCGCTGTAACGCATATACAGATACAGCGTTTTAAAATGTACAATCAACACATAAAAAAATTAAGTACAAGCCATTTTTAGATGACAAGCATTTAATAAGCATGCATTACTGGCATTACTGGCTGATTAAGATATTTGTCATGCTCACATGGAACCAACTAGGGGTAAGTGGGGTAAAGTGAGACACTTTTTACATTTGCTCCCCTCTAAGCGAGCTAAAATTATATATCAGTAAAATTTACACATTTCTCATTAATTCAGAATGTTTTCTAGCAATGAAATTTATCAGACTGTATTTAGGATAAAGGAAAGTGAAAATATGATTGTTTTTAAAAAAAGTTGTCTTGTGTCTCACTTTACTCCAGCGTCGGGGTGAACTGAGACAGACCAGAAAAATCAAAGAGGTAAAGTGAACCAGCCGAGGGTAAACTGATCCACTTACTTTTTTCCACTTTAAAACTACCATAACAACAAATGTTGTAAGAGTCTGAATCCTGACAGCTAGCTTGACAACCACACATTTCAGAACTAATGTCAGACTAGTTAATTATGGATTGGGGATTGGTCAATTAAGCACATTTGTTTTCTAAACACTTGTAGGTAACTCTGAACAAAATCAAATACAACAATCTAATCCAAACTATTTGAATTTACATTCTAATGACAGATAGAACCAGTTAGATTAGAAGACAATCCGGAGGTCAGAACACAGGACCCTTAGAGCCAGCTATAGTGTATGGGGGTCAGAGAAAAGGACATTCAGAACCAAATAGAACAGCTTGGCACTCAAAACACAGGACTAGGCCCACCTGCATTAGAACATCAGCCTACTGTCATACTCTACAACTCCCACTCTTTTGTGTTTCCCTGGATTCTTCTTAGAAATTGTGTACGTACCTCACCGCCAACCTAATTTCACCCACATGTTGCTGGATTAACATCTATGTTGATCCTTGAACAACATTTCAATCAGCCAATCAAAATTAAGGGATACATTTATCATTTATATGAAGTTTAGGCTTATGGTTAGATTTACACACTTCTGATGATTGTTATTTAACTATTATTACACTCTGATTTTGGTAGTAATTTACTGTTATGGTCGTATTTAGGGGTAGGGAATAGGTATGGATTACATTTTACAACAAAAATGATGTTCCAGGATAAACAGAGATGTTAATCCAAGATCAGATCATACTTGGTAAAATCATGACGTGTGTATCTCGTCATCCTCAACTTTCTTAACCATGCCAATGTAATAAATGCTTGTGTTTTTGGTTGCAAAGTTAACTATCACAAAGTCTCCCACAGACAGATCTGTGTTTCTTAGACCACTACTCTCATCCTCAGAGCTCTCTTGGTCAGACACATTATCGACTGAAACAGGCACATCACTTTTCTCAGAGCTGCTAACTATGATTTCCTTTTGGGTTGCTTTCTTTTTTTAGATTTTTTCTTTTATTTGCTATTGTTTTGCCTTTTCCCTACTAGTTTTTTTTTGTCTTTAAAAGTCTTTTCAGTTGTCTGCTTCTCAGCTGTATCATGATGGCTGTCGTCACACGGTTTCATTTGGATTGTGTTCTGGGACGACATTTGAGAATGGTAGCAGTTCATGAGGAGACACATATACAGGTTGGCTGGAAACACATGGCACATCCATGTAGACTATATGCGCAATGAAAGGATTAGCATCAGTAAGTGAATTATCTGCAGGTGGATCATCTGCAAGGGGTAGATCATCCAAATAGGTTGTAGTGGCAGGCTGGAGCTCAGGATTTGGCCAGTCTGACACTATGAATGGTGCAAATGCAAATTACAAGGAAAATTTCTTGGTTATATGGAAAAATTCCAGTGCGCCTAAATCCAGTAGTAATGTTGCATGAAGTTGATATGTTGATATGAAGGCCTCATTCACAAGTCCTACAGTCTGGTAGACTAAATTTACCTTTTGCCTTATGTCTCACTTTACCCCAGAGCATTTGTCTCACTTTAACCCACTGCCACATTATAGAAAAAATATCCTTTTTTGCAATTTAGGCTAATCTTCAGCTAGCAGCATCACATGGTTTTATATGTTGATAGTTCATCAACATGTATGATATAAGTTTTTCTCCTTGGATCAATTTGCTTTGGCACAACAGTTGATTAAAAAACATATTTTTGTGAAAAAAACGTGCTTTCCACAGCAACAGGAATTCCTGTCCTCCATGGTAGAGGGGAAATGGAAGGGGCTTATAAACAAAATTGTTATAGAGTGATATATAAAATCTGTTGCCAGACACAGGGGGTGTCTCACATTACCCGATGTCTCACATTACCCCATTCTCCCCTATATGAGGTGTTTGTTAAAGGTTTCTAAAAAAATACATCAATCTTTTTTTTTTTTTTTTTAATTAGGACCTCTTGAACAGCCTGCAACATAATAAAAGCCATTTTCTACAAATAAAAGTAGACAAGTTTTTACAGTAATCTTTACAGCAGCGTTGGGGTAATGCATCACAGGTTATGTAACTGTTTTGTTACAAACATTTTTTCTTGTAACTAATAAAGTAAGGCATTGCCTTTGCGTTTCCAGGAAAAATATAGAAGTAAAAATTGTAAGTGTAGATGTGGGTAAAAGTTGGCACTAAATCAGACCCACAAGCTATTCTGCTTGTTTCAAATGGACTAATATGTCAGCAGCTATGAACCAGACAGTCATCCAATCCAAACAGGCAAACAAGCGCATAGCAACAACTTCAAGCAAAGACGAAATCCCATCAAACAAGGCACATCTCTCGTCTCTTCAAATTTCTCACAGTTCTCACAGCCTAAATAACCTTCAGACAAATAAATCTAACTTTCATACAATGCTTTGGCAAGCCAATATTCAAAGTTAGCCTTGACATACTTTTCTTTTTCTTGTTTATCTTGCAGATTGTTCAGCTAGGAAGACTTGCAGCTGATAAAATGACACACTGTTCTCACATTAGGCAAATCGGCTCCTACAACAGCACACGCTGACAAATCTCTTTCGTTTAGCATATAGAGGGCTCACTGAATCCTACACTGACGCTGTGTTCTCCTGAGGGTCCCGGTTTTCTTCAAAGAAAATTCCATGAGGGACGGGTGGATGACAGTCAGTAAACTGCAGGCACTTTGAAGAGAGACTAATTAGAGTGAAAAATAAATCAGCTTGAGCCTCTTCTGTATCATAAAACCAGGTGATCTCTGGCAACAAAACATCAGTAATGAACAGTAGTCAGGTAGAATTAGACACTAGAAGAGTTGCTTATATAGAGCTGTGAAAGAATTGACTGTATACAACTGATGATAAGCTATAACATTATGACCATGGGAAGAATAACAGGGGTGTTTGACCCACCCTGAATAACTGTAAGTGTCAGCCCTTTAATTAGTGTGAAAAAGTTTGCTCTTTTCTATATCTACTATAACTTGTCTTGTAATTCTGTTATTCACCTTATTCTTTGCCTACAAGCATGCACAGCCATTTGAATCTTTTTGGTTTGAGAGTTCCGGTCTCACTTCAATTCATTTTTTTAGATGTTAAAAACAGCTCGTTATGCTGTTTGATTTAGCAAACTGATATTTTCTTATTATATGATTCTGCTTTGTCTGTATAATCATGCAAGCACTTGTTTGTAGAGCAAGTAGTTTGACCGTTTTCTGCAGTTTATTATTCCTAGTAATTTCTCCCATAGGCAACTGAATCGGAAGTTTCTCTTGAAGAATAAGGTCAATGCATCATTCACCTTTTGGGTCAAAAATGACCCACCTTCACTAAACCACTAAATAAAATCAACTAAATTTATTTTTAAATCCTCAAATTTATTTTGCATGTATGAAGAAACAACCTTATCTTCATCACAAACACTAAATTTCTGTTTTCCCTCATCACTGTGGAGTATTTCATCAATGTTTAATCAGAGGTTACCAATCATTTTTGACTAAAGGGTATATTTTATAATATGTGTAAAAACATTTTTACTAGACATTCATAAAAGCAGCAGATTCTTATTTTGTGTGTGTGTGTGTGTGTGTGTGTGTGTGTGTGTGTGTGTGTGATTGGTATAGTTTTTGTGGTGAAAAGTGGTTTTATAGCTGGTGGGTCAAAATTGTACAGAACAACTGTTGTACCCTACATGTGTATATGGAGGGCCGCAACTCTGCACACTTTAGTTCCAACCCTAATTAAACACACCGGATCCCTAATTATGTCAGTCAGGCTTGTTTGAAACCTACAGGTACTGTAAGTGTGTTGAAGCAGGGTTGGGACTAAACTTTGACACCCCTGGTGTGCAGCCTTCATGAAAATATGAAAATAGAAAATTATTTCTTGGTAACTATTTATTTTGATGGTCCATCTGAGTATTAGTAGACTGTCTGCTTAATATCTGCTGATACTGCTCCTTCAACAGACGTTTAACTGGCTGTAAGAAACTTGGCAAGTACATGTCAACTTACACTAACCTTAACACTAACCCCAACCTAACAGTCGATTTATAATCTAATGAGAATTAGTTGGCATGTTGATGCAATGTAACTTAAATTTAACAAACAGATCATCAAAATAAAGTGTGACCTATTTTTTTTTTTCGAATGTTGGGGTCATTCTAGATAATGTTACCAAACTTCATGATAAAAAACAGCATAGTTTTGTTTAGTTTTTCTTTTTTTTTTGCTTTTCAAAATTGTAATTTTTTGACCTGTAAGCCATCAGGAGGATTAAATAATATTAATAAATAGAATAATATACATTTACATTTGACCACCCCATATAACAGTTCATATTATTGTAAATTCATCAATGTGCCTTGCATATGTGTGAGAATTTTTAGTCAACAATTTGAAACCGGCAGATCTTGAGCACCGATAGATGCAGTCTGTCCACAAGACACATTTCTTGTAAAATAGGTCTTTAACATTTATTCTAAAAGCAAAGTAAAATTAGAGACATAGTTTGTGTTTGAATAGACACCTGCCCGCACATGGAAGTTAAACAGCAAAATAAAAAGAGCAATTTTTCATAATCATCTATTTTCACCATTTGTTTAATATCAAAAAAGGTAATCATTGAGAATCAGATATCTGCTGTTGTAATTGGCCAATCAGAGGGTACTGTACTGTAGGTCAGCAATCACAGATTATTTTTCAAAACACTGAAAACATGAATAAATGTATTTAATCATTTAGAGGTAATTGAATTAAACACATGAATTTGGTTCAACAAAGCATAGATATGTATTACATAAACTAATATTACTGAAAACAAATATTTTGCCCCCTGAAGCGAATATAGTTAAACATGTCATAACAAGGCTTTATTTTATGGTCTGGGTAAAAGAGTTTAAGAAAGTCTAATCATCAGCATGTTGAGTGCAGGAGAGATGCGGAGTAGCCAAATTGTTATTGAAATGTTTGTGGGTTACTTTTGGTCAGCAGTGGTGAGTTCAGTAGTGGTCAGAGGAGGAACAAACACAAACACTGACATGGTTTTGGGCGCTTAATGCTGCTTTTATGTTGAGTTCAGAAAGGAAACTGCTGTTTATCCTGCATTATAGTATGCTGGTGACCTAAAAAAAACAACTTCCAACTAGTAAAGTTTCAAATAATGACAGAAGTTTTGATAGAATAGATAAAAATTGGATTACAAATAACAGCTTTAAAAATTAGATTCAAATGGAAAAATTTGTATTAGTAAATGAATCAACACAAAACTACAAAAAGTAGAGAAACACAATAAACACTAAATAATATTATGCCTAATATTTTATACCCATACAAATTTGTTTTGTAATTTTTTTTAATAAAAACAAAAATCTAAATATATATGAAACCTGATTAAAACCTGATTCATTATAAATAAAGAGAGGTTCTATCAGTGTTAAAGTTCTTCATGACAAATAAAGATTTTTTTAAAGGGTGCATAAAAAATGTGTTAATTTCCGGAACACACTCATCTGCCACTTTATTAGCTATAGAAATATTCCTCAGAGATTTTGCCATGATAGTATCACACAGTTGCTGCAGATTTGTCAGCTACACATCTATAATGTGAATCTTCTATTCTACCACATCCCAAAGGTGCTCTATTGAATTGAGATCGGGTGACCGTGGAGGCCATTTGAGTACAGTGAACTCATTGTCATGTTCAAGAAACCAGTCTGAGATGATTCACGCTTTGTGACATGGTGCTTTATCCTGCTGGAAGTAGCCATCAGAAGATGGGTACACTGTGGTCATAAAGGGATAGACATGGCCAGCAACAATACTCAGGTAGACTGTGGCGTTGACACGATGCTCAATTGGTACTAATGGGACTCAAAATGTGCTAATAAATTATAGCCTCAGCTTTCTGTTCTTAGCTGACAAGAGTGGCACTTGGTGTGGCCTTCTGCTGCTGTAGCCCATCCGTCTCAAGGTTGGATGTGTTGTGCGTTCAGAGATGCTCTTCTGCATACCTCGGTTGCAATGAGTGGTTATTTGAGTTACTGTTGCCTTTCTATCAGCTGGAACCAGTCTGGCCATTCTCCTCAGATGTCTGGCATCACCAATTTGTGCCCACAGAACTGCCGCTCACTGTATTTTTTTTTTCAGACCATTCTCTGTAAACCCTAGAGATGGTTGTGTGTGAAAATCCCAGTAGATCAGCAGTTTCTGAAATACTCAGACCAGCCCGTCTGGCACCAACAACCATGCCACATTCAAAGTCACTTAAATCACCTTTCTTCCCCATTTTGATAATCAATTTGAACTGCAGCCTACATGCCTAAATGCATTGAGTTGCTGCCATGTGATCGACTGATTAGAAATTTGTGTTAACGAGCAGTTGGACCTAATAAAATGGCCGGTGAGTGAAAATTACATTTTGTTTGAACAGACCTTGAATGGGGGAAAAGAAATATCTTGTATTTGTTTAAATATTTAGTGAAATCACACCAATATGTCAGAATTTTTATTTTTGGACAAACTAACCCTTTAATATATTTAGCTTATTGTTGCATATAATTTGTTCCCTGACCTGAGTGATATCTTCATTTGCCTATTATAAATATGCCTTTAATGAAAGGTAATCTTATCTATCATTCTTTTTTTATATTTAAGATAAGGCAGTTAAGCAAACACAGAAGTTGAGAGAGAAAGAGTCCAGGACTCATGATTTAAATCTCAATTTCATGTCTTCAGCTATTCCAACTGTGCTTCTGGCCTCATTTACCTTCCCTTCTGCATCACAGAGTCCAATCTGTGGATTAATTATGTGTGACATAGCATGCAGTATGAATCATCCTACAGCAAACCTAATGGACATATTGTGAATCCCCTTTCAATCGTCTCTATTCGCTCCAACATTAGTGACTGTCTTGCTGAAATGAAAGTGGGCTTGAACATAAAACTATGCCATTATTAAGAAGTACGTAGCATCCAGAAAGTGCAAATACTGTGTGCACAGTTTATTAGGACTTATCCTTGACCTTAAATGAATTGAAGTCTGATGACCGATAATACTGTTGCTATTGGTAGCAATAAAAATAATACACAACAGCCAGGCTATAAAGCATAATCAGATACGGTATTTAAAAAATTTCAATCCATAGCTGAAACTTAAAGATGCCTTACTATTTAGCTGAGTACATCTATGTTAATGAGAAACTTTTGGCAGATTTAGGTATTTAAATGATCACATGAAGCAACCAAATACAAGGTGTTTCTGGAAGGTTCAGGGTGTACAAAGTTTTTTGAGCAATGCAGGGACATCTTGTAAATGCTAAAAAAGCATAATGTTTCTTTACAAAGTGACCTTTACTGCAGTGTTAGGGTAATGCATTACAAGTTAGCTAATTTTTATTCTAGTAACTAAGAAAGCAGTTTTCTTTTCTTTTTTATTTCCATGCAGGAAAATGTCTGTGTTAAAAAGTGTGAGTAGGGTGGTGTGGGGTGGGGTTGTCTTCATGCCGCCTAGCAAGATGCCCTGGGCGATCGCCCACATTGCCCATGCCTAAATCTGCCACAAGCTGGCACAGTGTTCTTGGGCTAACAGGCAACAGTGAGATGGGATGATGTGAAAAAGCTTGATTTTGGTCTAATTGGACTATGACTCCTTCAGATGTTCAGTGGCAAATTTTATATGGACCTGTTCATGTGATTTCTTTAACAGAAGACACTTCAGGATTTCAGTCCTTGATGGTGTAGTGTGTTACCAATTGTTATTTTGGTGACTATTGTCCCTTCTGCCTTAAGATCATTGACAATATCCTGTAGTTTTGAGCTGATTCCTCATCTTTCTCATGATTGCTGAGATTCCACAAAAGTGATATGTTGCTTGGAGTCACTGACTGAGGGAAATTTACAGTTGTTAACTATTTCTTTTCAATTGAGATCATGTTGCATGACCTTAAAAAGGTAGTTCATGCTCAAAAACCCTCCAACGTGAATGAATTACAACAATTATGCAAAGATGAGCGGACCAAAATCGACTCATTGCAAGTTATCAAAAACACATGTAGTTGTTGTTGTTGCTAATGGTGGTCCAACCAGTTATTAAGTTTAGGGGCAAATACTTTTTCACTCAGGGCTATGTAGTTTTGTAAATTGTTTTCCCTTAATAATAAAAACCTTCATTTAAAAACTACATGATGTGCATACTTGTGTTATCTTAGACCTCAAAATTCCAGGTCAAAAACAAATATTCTAGCAAAACCATATTCTCTTCTGTCAAAATTAAACTTTGGCCTCTGATGATGCACACACCAGACAAATACACAGACTGCACCACTGCATAGAGAACACTAGTGAGATCAATTCAAAACACTTAGTGAAGGCACAATAAAATACATAGATATACATTTAGAATATTTTAAAAGAATATTACTATAATACATACACACTGTCCAAAAACTAAAATTGAAGGATTGCAATTGTAAATTGTTATTGTAAAAAACAAAAAAAGTACGAACTCAGTATGCAACAAAATACAATTCACTCCCACTAAACTAAAAGTCACATTCAACTGAACTCATTGGCCAGCTCAAGGCCCATATTAAAAAATGATGGGAACATATATGCAGAAATTGGCGGTTGATGTTAAAGTTACATTGTTTTGAGAAATCATGGTGTTTGGTTTTCTTTTTTAAATACATGATTATGCCATTGTACTGTTGTATAAACACAATACCACACTTGTAGCACTAGGATATGGCTATATATTGGCACTGCTGGTAAAACTGTTAACACACTGGCCTAAGCAGTGGCACTCATAGTGAAAAAGACACGTTTTGTTTGCAAAAGGCTCTAACAGTGCCAAAACAATTAAAATTTGCAACAAAAGCAAATTTGCCTTCGAACAACACAACTTGCAAACAAGTACTGTAAAAGAGCTCTTTTAATCAATCATTACACAATGGACAACAAAATACAGAACTCAGTGTAAATCAGTGCAC
>CAIGQZ010001336.1:28744635-28764157 GCA_903798205.1 Danio tinwini
ATGCATACTGTATATTGTCTGTATATATTCTATATATATGTACTATAGGCTGTATCAGATTTGCCTTTCTGCAAAGAATTGAATCCAGAATAAAAAAAATAAAACTTTTGCAAGATTTTTACTTTGTTTTGCAAGATTTTAATTAATTTACCCATAAAAATAGCATTAGCAATCATTTCATCCAAAAAGAAGCTATTGGCTTGTGCTTTTTTATTTAGTTTTGTTGTGTTTATTCTTATTCTTATTAAAAAATATATTTGCTCATTTGAAATAACTTGTCTTTGACAAGAATTTAATTAACTCACAAGAAAATGTTATATAACAGTGATTATCAACTGGTGGGTCGCCACATAAAATGGGCACAGAAGTGTTTTGGGTGTATCCCAAAGCGCTTTTGTGATGCACTACTTTCACAACATAAAAGTAACACAAGCACAATATTTCTCATATTCTTTATAAAACAAAATGTCTCTCATCAAAGGAAAATAAAATGTCCCCACCTGAGTTATACTGTGCTCACAGCACATTCAATTCCACACACAAATCACTTCATTATAAATAAAGAGCAAAGAAATGACCTGCATGTAACTTATAAATAATCAACATTGGTACCAAACATTGTTAACACAACTTTCCATACCACTTTACTCATTTTTAAAGCTCTTTGTTGTTTATACAGTGCCCAGCATAAATGCATACACCCCTTACAGATCTCTCTTTAAATGAATACTCTCTATAAGATGCTGTACAATAATATATGTGTACATACATTAAATTAGACATTACCAAATTCAAAACTGGAAGTAATTTAACGAAAAAAGTTAAGATTGCAGTACAAAAACTAGTACACTCTAAATAATTTGTTAATTAATTAATGAATTAATTAATTTATTTATTTATTTATTAATTAATTCATTTTCCTTTTGTATTAGTCCCTTTATTTGTCAGGGTCGCCACAGCAGAAGCAACCGCCAACTTATCCAGCATATGTTTTACGCAGTGAATGGCTAATTCGTATGAATTCATATGATTTCATTCGTACAATTTATTATGATATGCTCATCCCCCAATGATGATTGAGTTTAGTTGTGAGGTTGGTTGCCACGCCTCCTTTTTAAAATCTTACATTTTCGTACAACTGAACTCGTAGGAATTCTTACAAATTAGCCACTAAACAAAACATAAAATACTAACGTGTCCTCGTTAGATCAGGCTGGAGAATTTGATAAAAATATTCTTTTTTTAAATCAAATTCTCATTAATGCCGTGCACTGTATACTGTATTTTTGTGTGTTTGTGTACGTGCAAAAAATGGATCATAAAATGTCAAACGAGTTGAGAAGTTACATAACAATTATATAACTCTTTACAGTTATTTAAGAAATTATTGGATGGTTTCTTTTCATGCTATAAACAACATGTCAATCAAAAGCTGCCTGATAGCACCATGCAACTGTGCATCATAAATCTTTTTGAACAGAATCCCTGCTGTCATAAAAGGTTGGGATTATTGACATTACCCCATACCCATCTGCCTTCTAAATCTTAAAACTAATGTCATCAGAGGTTGAATCACTCATGTTCAGACTTCACTTAAACCACAGGAGAATCAATAATAGCTTTCTAGGAAAATTCAGTTTGTAAATTAAACTGGTGGCGTGAGACAACACCACCCTACACCCCTGCAAAAAAAAAAGGAGGAAAAAAAGGAATGTTTGAGAAGGGACTTGTGTATACATTTACACATGAATTCAACATACAATTCTATGCAGGAAAAAAAAATCAATGCTCAAGCAGAAACTCCCCAACTGTCCTTATAATGTAACATGTCACTGGGTGCACGGAATTGAAAAGCAAACTAACTTTAAACAGCACGTGACATGGTTCTTTGCTGATAAAGGATTGTTTGCACGTTAGGGATTAAATAAGATGTAATTAATGCTATTTGTAGGCACTGAAAACGTACATGCTTGTGTAAAGTAATGCATTACAAATAATCAATTTACGCAATAAAATAATATTATTATTTAAATAATAATTAAATAATAATAATTTAATAATATAATAATATTAATAATTTAATTTATTATTATAAATAATATTATTATATTTTTAATAATATGCAATTCAGTAGTTTTCTCTGAAATTGTACAACCCCAAATCAGAAAAAGTTTGGACCATATGGGTAACACACACAAAAAAAAGTAGGGTTTTCTAAATTTACTTTAAATTGCTTTTCATTGCAGACAATACAACAAACATTATTTAATGTGTTACTCATGACTTATGATATATATATATATAATATAATATTTTTTAATAAACATATTCCAATTTGGTTTTTGCAACACTTTTCAAAAAAGTTGTAACAGTAAAGCATTTACCACTTTGAAATGTTGTCATTCTTTTTCACAATACTTAAAATATGCTTTGGGACTGAAGACAACAAATGATGAAGTGTTAAAGATGTAATTTTGTCCCATTCTTTCTGCAAACAAGTCTTAAGGTGGGCAACAGTACGGGGTCTTCATTGTCGCATTTTGTGCTTCAAAACATGGCATACGATACATTTTCTGTTGGAGACAGGTCGGGACTGCAGGCAGACAGGCCAGCCAAGTACCTGTATTCTCTGTATGTGGTTTTGCATTGTCTTGTTGAAATATACATGGGCGTATAATTCCCTGGAAAAGAAGGCATTGTGCTCCAAAGTCTCGATGTTTTTAGCATTAATAATGCCATCACAGAAGTGCAAGTAACTTTTGCTAAGGACACATGTCAATGACAGACCTTGACTTTTGGACTTGTTGCTGGTAAAAGTCTGGATGATCCTTTTCTTCTCTGGTCCAGAGCACACAGAGTCCATTTTACCCCCCCCCCCCCCCCCCCCCCACCACCAAAAAATAAAAATAATAACCTGCTATACTGAGCACGGTAACATTGAATGAAAAGGTTTTGGAAAGTGACCTATACCCTCTCTGTGATGGTATCACAAGCAGGAGCAGGTGAGGTAGGAGGGTGCAGTGCTGGTGGCTGTTCTGTAAGCAAGCATCAATGATTTGAACTTGATCCAAGCTTCGACTGGTAACCAATGCAGAGAGATAAAGAGAGGTGTTTCATGGGCTCTGTTGGAAGAGAATTGAAGACCAGATAAGCTTAAGGGTGAAGGGTGCAGGATGGGAATTCAGCTAGAAGTGTTGTTTTGACATTGTTTTTGCAGGTTACAGAAAGCAACTGTCCTTTTATCTCTACATTAGCTTTGCTGCTTCAAGGTTAGTTATAGTTTTTCTGTAATCTCTTGCCATTTTCCTTTTATGGCTCAGTGAGGGTCATAGTGCATGTGCGGATGTACAGACATGAATACTCGTGGTGCATTGTGTTTATTCAGCCAACAGATGCTGTTGTCCAAAGCAACATATAAGAGAGGAAACAATTTGTCTTATGTCAATTTTATGTTTTGTTTTAATTTATTTTTTTTTATAAAATATTTAATAATTAATTAAAAAAATATATAGATATTTTAATATTTATCCTTAGATTTACTGTTGCTTTGTATAGGCAAGTGATTGAAATAGAGCTGCATGTGTGAGTATGAATATAATGGATAGAAATTAGGTTTTAAATTAATTTAAAACCTTAATTAAACCGTTAAACCTTGGCTCAGTGGTTAGCACTGTCACCTTAATGCAAGAAGGTCACTGGTTCGAGCCCCAGCTGGGTCAGTTGTCATTTCTGTGTGGAGTTTTCATGTTCTCCCTGTGTTTGCGTGGGTTTCCTCCAGGTGCTCCGGACCAAAGACATGCGCTATAGGTGAATTGAATAAACTAAATTGGCTGTAGTGAAGAAGAGTGTATGGATGTTTCCCAGCAGAAGGGCATCCGCTGCATAAAACATATGCTGGAATAGTTGGCAGTTTATTTCGCTGTGGCGACGTTTGAAATAGAGACTAAGAATAAGAAAAATGATTGAATACACCAGTTTACTGTGGTTAAAAACTAAAGTATACTACAGTGATTTTTTAGAAAACAGTTCGGTAGTGGGTGATGTTTTTGTACTAGAGTTGTTGTATTACCACAGCACTTAGAAAACTACCACAACAGATTAATTTTAGTACTTAACTATATGGTTCAAAACACTATAGTATTTACTATGAATTACTATAGTATTTTTTCATATGGACAAAACTTCCTTTAAAGAAAAGCTTCAAATTCTGTTTTTAAGCTTAACATTAAGTTGAAATCTTATTCTCTTATGGCCTTTTAATTCTTCTAGATTACATTTTTGTTATGCATAATAAATGCATAAATGAATGAAACATATTCAGTGGTGGAAAGAGTACTAAAAAAATCATACTTAAGTAAAAACACCATTACTTGCCTACAAATGCAGGTACAGTAAAAGTATCTGTTGTAAATATTACTCAAAGTATGAGTAAAAAGTAGACCTTTCAAAAGTACTCAAGAGTAGTGAGCAGGGAGTATTACACTGAAAAAAGCTGATGCATTTGCATGGAATATGTGGATGTGTGTAAACGAAACATTCTGTAGTGCAATCAGTCATTGCCCAGCAGGCACACAACGTCATAAGACGTTAATATTAGGTTAGATTTAGGTTGTGATGTCAGGTGGCCAAAATTCAATGTCTAGCCAGTGTCTAAGGACAATGTTATTTTGATGCCAAATAACAACATCAAATGGTATTGATATTTGGTTGATTTTAGGTTGTGTTAGAAAGTCACCAAAATCCATCAAACCTACATCTTAAACAATGTCATATTGACTTCAAATACTGACATTTATTCGTCAAGTATGGCAACCAAAATCCAATATCTCATACTCATCATATTGGTAACATCCACACAACGTCAAGCTGTAACCATTAGATGTTGATATTTGGTTGATTTTAGGTTGGACATTGACGTCGTCAGCGTGACGTTGGGTTCTGACATCAAGCTGATTTTCATTTCCAAACAAAATGCAATATCCCCACAACATTGGGGTACAACATCAATCTGACGTCATGTTGACATCTTGTGCCTGCTGGCTGTTTAAGGCCATGTCGTCATACAGTAAACATCCATCATCTTCTCATCAGTGACATGCATCTAACAGTCTTGTGTTGACGTAGTTCATTATGAGGCGATGTACCTTTTATGTGTAATTAGATTGGACAGAAATCACAGGACAGATTTTTCTAATCCCCTAATAGTGGCTGCAAGTTACAGGTACGTAGTGGAGTAAAAGTACCGATACAGCACTAAAAATCTACTCAAGGGAAAGTAAAAGTATGCATTTTTTAAATTACTTGGCAAGTTACAATTTCTGAGAAAAATTACTCAATTACAGTAGTTTGAGTATTTGTAATGTGTTACTTTACACCACTGAATGTAATGTAACGTAATTCACAACAGCTTTAAATGCAGTTCAACCAATCAAAATCAAAGACTGACTAACTATTCAGAACTATTTGTTTTATAAAATCTGATGAAGTTTAAACAAAAATAAGCAAATGACGTGACATTTTTTGATGAAATTCCTTTTCTGTTTAGTTGCATCTACAGACTTGCACTGATTTAAACTATTTTATGAGCTTGGCGTGACGTCTTTTTTTCTACTCAACAAAAACAGTCTCTCTTTCATTTCATAACCCTGTCTGGCAGGCAGCCATCCAAAGTGACTGTTGAACGCAATGCAGAGTTTGTCTGGTTATATCTTTCATCTAACAACAGACGCATGCCTGTAACTATTTGATAGGATGTTTGACACTTATTATACAAGTAGGTGAACCAGGTTCTGGGTAAAACTAGATTATACTGAAGATTTTTGCCTAGAAGATATGGCATGATGGTTCAAACTGCAGAATTTTGGTTTTATTCACAGTAGACACACTCTGAGAGTCACTGTCACTGGGGTGGTACCTTTTCAAAAGGTACACATTTGTACTTGAAGGGTCCATATTGGTAATTTAAAAGTATATATTAGTACCTACAAATTTTAAGAGGTACACTTTTGTACTTTTTAGATACTAATATGTACCCGTGAGGTTTTAATATGGACCTTTTAGGTACAAATTTGTACCTTTTGAAAAGGTACGACCCCAGTGACAGATTGTGTACCTTTATTTCTGAGACTTTATATAAATGGATCCCTAACCAGGAAAATTCATAAAATTTACATAAAATTCATAAACATTTATTGAAAACAAAACAGTATTTTTACTTGATCTATTTTTTTTATATTTGGACAATAGAAGATTTTTTTTTTTTACATTGTGATTATTCAATTTGTGTACCTGAATATGGTTAGACTCCCCAGAAACCCATCAAATAGTGCTATTCAAACTATCTAATGAAACTGTAATCATATAGCAATATTTATCGAAGAAAAATAAAATATTGCAATATCAAATTTATCCAGTATTATGCAACCCAACTATATACAGTTTATAATATACTGTTGTTCTTATACTGACATTTAGGTGAGTGTCTGCTATATATCATATGATAGTCGCTGTTGTTGTTGAGAAAAAAAAAAAAAACATGACACAGCAAGACATAAAAAAATAAAACAATGATATATTTGATCATTTTTATGTTTTAAAACCTCTTGTTTTTTGGTATTTGACCAAAAAGAAAATTATTTATTGCCCACAAGAGCCATACAAAATATTTCACAGATAATTTTTTGTGCCTTTATGCATATGAACAATTATTTGACAAACAACTGTCAACAAAGTTGGCACCAGGTTAAATTCTGATAATTTAAGACTTCTAATAAAATATAAATTACTAAATGTTAATTACTATTTACAGTCAGCCTTTGGGGTAAATTCTTTAAAATTATGTTACAACTCATCCCTTTTTACACTCCCTATACTTCCTTAATTTTTTAGAGTTATATAATTTTTTTTGCACATCCAGCCAAAGCTCTAGGGAAAGTTGTGATGGCACTCCCCTTCTGATTAGCCGCCTGACTTACTTTTTAACATGCAAGGGAAAAGTATTCAGATGTTATACAACAAATTAAATGAGATTCAGATGATAGCAATTATGACAATCCAACATTCAATAACATGATCGTAAATCAGTTAATCAACTAATATGGTATTTTGCTGAATATTTATAATTATAACATGATGCATTTTTTTTGTTGCATTTTTTATTTAAAATAAATGAAATTTTAAGTTATTTTTTCTTTTCAATTTCTCAACAAAGAGTTTTTTCAGGGATTTGTTTTCAAAGAAATATACCACGAAATTGGATGGGCACCATGTTAAACATTCTGCTTCTTTCTCAATCCTGTATTTTTTTTTTATCAAATTCCTGGCTCTTGAAAGACTGTCATACTGAAACATAAAGATACTACTGTGATCGATATCTTTGAGGAAGTACAGTAAGTGCAATTCAAAGGTAGTGGTTTTAAAAATATTTCAAATTTATACTTTTATGCATCAAAATGAAAAGTGCTTTATATACAAATTTTTTATTAATTGTAAAGTTATATATAATTTATCGTGTTGGTTTTTAAACTAAAATTGCTTTAGTCTAATGGATTACAGATATAAGAATTATAAATCATATAATAAATTATCCTCATTTAAATCAAACAATCTTACCTTTAAAAGTGTTTTAGTAAACAGTGACCTTTAATTTGGAACAACAAGATTGGGAAGAGTGTCTTTATTCCAGGAAAGATGTATCTCAGTTGAATCTCGGTTTGGGATCTATGAAGTAGAGCACAAGCTGCCCTGGAGCAGGTTAATGTAGCATAAGATACCATGGCAACAAAGAGCAAATAAAGCTGAGATGCCTTCACGGTACCTAAAACCCAGGATTGGTGAAAACTAAAAAAGACTAGCCAACTAATATGGCTTATTCATAGTACATGCCCCAGCATATATAACTGTTAAAATCCTTTAGTAAACAGTTGCCCATGATACATGGGTATTTTATATTTATTCATGATTTCAAATTGCATTATGTGACCTTGATCTGTTGAAAAGTTGAACAAATTGATTTTTATGGAGATTTTTAGTAGTGTAAAACAATATATTGTCTGGGTTTGTCATGTAAATTACAGTACAGAAGTGTAATAATGAGCTGTCTATGTTATTTCTGTCATTTTTGAATATATACAGTATATATGTATAATTCTTGTTTATATTAATTATAATATAAGGTCTCATATATGGTGTCAATATGTCAATGAAATCACTTAACATAATACAATTCAAGAGTGTAAAGAAATGGAATAAAACCCACCTGTAAATCACAAGCTACAAGTAAGTTTAACAGATTTTTATGTATGTGCTATATATATATATATATATATATTCATTCATTTATGCCTTTTAGTGTACTTAAACATTTGAATCAATGCCTTGACCAACTCTAGCATTTCCAAGTATTTCTATTTGGAGTAACAGCTAATGTTTTTTTTAAAAGATGACTATAATAAAGCAGCTTTCTGGGTAATAGTCTTTGAAATCATGTGAAAAGTTACAGCAGCCATAAAGTGTCATAAATGGATTTATGCTATAGTTGAAGCCCCTCACACATTTGTTGGTGTGCACATTAGATGCTACATTTGACTTTTCACATATGGTTTGTGAGCTGAAAAACTATGTAGAAAGAGGCTTTTTGGGGATACAGTTGGAAAGGATTTAATTGAAGCAGACAGTTTGTTTTATCTGCAGTTTCAAGGTCAAATGAATGCCTGGCCATCACAGTGTTAATTATTAAAGTTGATGAACATGGCCTTCATCTGGACCTTATCAATAGAGGTAACAGCAAGACACGTCACACACACTGGGATTCAAACACAGTGTTTGATAAGATCGGCAGTAAATTGACATTTAAAGCTGATTATTTATGTGTTGAACTGCCAATGAGATTCATGAAGAGCATCTGATTAATTTAAATTCTAATTCATAAATCTTGGAGATAAAAAAACAAACAAAAAACTGTGCAATATCTAAGCGCAAAGACAATGCTTCTCCTGAAAAGGAAAGGGCTAAAACGTGATGGGACAAGCCCTTGCAATATATTTATGCAATGTAATCCTTTAATTTTTGATATTTGGCATGCATTTGTGATGATGTGCATCCTTTGTGTCTTATAAGCAGTGTGCACACACAGTGTAACCGCCTATAGGCACATATTACTAACACACTTTTTAAAGAGATAGTTCACCCACAAATAAAAATTATTTCATTATTTACTCATCCTTCACTTCCAAATCTGTTTAAGTTCCTTTCTTCTGTTGAACACAAAGGACTATATGCTGAATAAAGTTGGAGCTATTGACTTCCATTGTATTTTTGTTCTGTTTGGTATTATTTTTTTTATTCTTCAGAATATCTGGAACCGAAAGAAATTTTTGAACCACTTGTGTATGGGTAGATGATGTTTTTTGGATGAACTATTTGAATAACAACAAAAAGGGGCAATTGCCTTGATCAGTGGTGTAGTTTGCCTCAAAACTGAACAACATAGGCTCATTCTGAAAACGTAGCCCTATATACATTTCTGGAGATCGCAAATTATACAGCCAGAGCTACATATGTATCTTTAAAATGAACACTACGGGGTGGTATGATGCCGTTTCTTTTCTCACTTACCAGCTGACCGCTTTTGGATCAATTAGTGTTTTTTTAAATACTATTGGTTGGGTTTAGTGAAGGGGAAGGTGGGGGATCGGTCACTTGATCGGTCAATCAGTCAGTTAGTTAACAGAGGCCTCTGGTGGATTTACGTGAGAACAGCATGCGTGAATGGCACTCGCAAGAGAAATTTGACATCTGAAAAAGTGTACACAGCGCCCTCTGGTGGAGTCGCGAAAACCAAAACTGAATAAAAACGTAGCTCCTGGGAGATATTTTGCTCTCTCCAGAAATGTTCAGTTGAAGTCAGAATTATTAGCCCCCCTGTTTATTTTTCTTATTTTTATTTTTCTTATTTTCCCCCATATTCTGTTTAATGAAGAGAAGATTTTTTTCTAAACATTTCTAAACATAATAGTTTTAATAACTCATCTCTAATAACTGATTTCTTTTATCTTTGCCATGATGACAGTAAATAATATTTTATTAGATATTTATCAAGAAACTTCTATACAGCTTAAAGTGACATTTAAAGGCTTAACTAGGTTAATTATGTTAACTAGGCAGGTTAGGGTAATTAGGCACGTTATTGTATAACGATGGTTTGTTCTGTAGATTATCGAAAAAAATGCTTAAAGGGGCTAATAATTTTGACATTAAAATGGTTTTTAAAAAATTAAAAACTGCTTTTATTCTAGCCGAAGTAAAACTAATAAGACTTTTTCAGAAAGAAAAAAATATTATCAGACATACTGTTAAAATATCCTTGCACTGTTAAACATCATTTGGGAAATATTGAAAAAAGAAAAAAAAATTATAGGGGGGCTTATAATTCTGACTTCAACTGTATATAGGGGTATGTAATCAGAATGAGGCTCGGTTGAAACTGAAACAAGCCAAGTCTATTTCAGCATGCCCATGAGAGCACTAATAGGCTCAAATATGTTATTTAAACAACACCATTTAGGATGTGAAAATGATAACTTTGTCTGTTTGAAACCTTGTGCCTGTCCTGTTATTCCAGGTCTATGATAATGTCTATTATATGAACTGACTGAACTCAAGATGCCTTTAGGTTTTGGGCAGAGCACCAGTTACTAACGATCAGTGACCATTTACCAAATATGACCTGTCAAATTAAGGTTACAAAAGTATAAACCTCTTGTTGGGCAAATAAACAGCCTGCCAATTCATATAGCTTTCTGACCTCCCCTCACATTCAAAAGAGGGAGATTCTTTGAAATCCGCTGCTGAAAATGTGACTAATCATTTGCTACACTTGCTCATCTGTCAACCAAAACACAAGCTGTAAATCATTTTAGGCACTCGCACAGACAACCTTTTACTCAACAATACTTTTTGTGTTGCAATTAAAAACAAAAGTTGTGTATTCACTGTTATTCAAGGTTGTCTGAACGACCTTTGATGGTGAAATACAGGTTTCCGCAGAAATTGAACTGTCTAACACTTGTGTTGCATAACTAGAATACAAATGTGCAGAGGACGCCTTGCCTAAGTATGCCTAACTCTTGCATCAATGATTTTAACTCCTTAACTCATTTTTCAGTACAGTTTTAATGTTTTTTGTCTAAACCTGAACTCATCTTAACAGACAATATATAATATATCACTTTCAACTCAAAAAGTGAGGGGACAGTAAAGGGGTTAAGAGAGTTTAACCAAAAAACACACACAAATCAAAGACCTTGAAGCTGTTTCCCAACTTTGCAAAGCTATCAAAGTACAGTCTACTAGACCTCAGGTGGAGGTGTCCATGGACTCCGTTCAAGGACGCACACACGCGCACACACACATACACACACCTTTTAGGAGGTTTTTTTTTTTTTTTTTTTTACTTAAAGGCATCTGGCACGTTTTCAGCAAGTAGCGTGGTGGGCAGTCTTCAATTATGGAATTACAGTACGTCAGAGGCTGTGGCTTGCGGCTTGTGGTGAATCATATAAAAACAGTGCTGAGGGCATTTGTCTGTATGCTCAAAGAATACACTCAAGCTCTAGTTCCACCTGATTGTGTCTCATTAGCAGTCATGATCCTAACCATTTCCTTCATTTGGGCCATAGTGGTTGGTCTCTGTTGTTGTCTTTGGCTTATTACAGGAATACGCAGAAGGTAAAAGCTCACAGATTTGGGACTAAAAGTTTCGTAAAGTTTAAGGACATCAGTGAGGCCATTGAAAATATAAAATTTGCTTTGTATAGCAGTTAATTTAATCTAGAGTAGGTGCCTACAGGAGAGAACTTTGTTCTTAAACTCTACATGTACGAGCTGGTTTGTAATTCTTTAATGCTGTGTGTTTCAGACATCCTGCAGAGCCTCCGTTAGAGAATGGCTGGATCCCCTTCCTTGGATGTGCACTTCAGTTCGGGGCAAACCCTTTAGAGTTTCTTCGTAGCAGACAGAAAAAGCATGGCCACATTTTTACATGCAAGATCGCTGGGCAGTACGTCCATTTCCTTTGTGATCCATTCTCCTACCACGCCGTCATCCGCCAAGGAAGGCATCTGGACTGGAAGAAATTTCACTTTGATGCCTCTGCAAAGGTAAATGAAATGACATTTGAAATTGCTACAGCAATATAACTTTTAAATTAGCATGAGATGACGTGTTTGTGCATTCTTTTAGGCATTTGGTCATGAGAGCATGGATCCCAGTCAAGGTTACACCACAGAGAATTTGCATCAGACTTTCCTGAAGACCCTGCAAGGGGATGCTTTGTCTTCTCTAATTGAGACCATGATGGAAAACCTACAGGGCACCATGCTGCAATCTGGAATGCTGAAGGCCACAACCTCTGAATGGCAGAGTGATGGTATTTACGCCTTCTGCTACAAGGTCATGTTTGAAGCAGGCTACCTGACCCTTTTCGGAAAGGAACTGGATGGGGACCAGAGCATTGCACGTCAGCAGGCCCAAAAAGCTCTGGTGCTTAATGCTCTGGATAACTTTAAAGAGTTTGATAAGATTTTTCCAGCTCTGATCGCTGGGCTCCCCATTCATGTTTTTAAAAGTGCCTACAGCGCTCGTGAGAAACTTGCCAAGACTATGCTCCATGAGAACCTCAGCAGGCGTGCCAATGTGTCTGATCTCATCTCCTTGCGCATGCTTTTGAACGACACATTATCTACCTTCAACGAGCTGAGCAAAGCTCGGACCCACGTCGCCATACTTTGGGCTTCACAAGCCAACACTCTGCCTGCAACCTTCTGGACTCTATTCTATATGATCAGGTAAGACTCATACTTAAACTGCACAGTAGTCACTCCCAAGGCTTATCAAACAGCACAGATAAATATGTTAATTGTAGTGGTGGAGATAAGAATTACCTTGACGAGTTCTTTGAAAATACTACAGACACGTTGAAATGATCGAAGAATAGTCGAAGAACACTTCTGACATGTACTTATTATGACAAATGTTCTGCTTGTTTGTAGGTGCCCTGCGGCCATGAAGGCTGCTAGCGAGGAGGTGAGGCGAACCTTTGAAAGTTCTAATCAGAAAGTTGATCCTACAAATTCTCGGCTTGTACTGACAAGGGAGCAGTTGGACAACATGCCAGTTTTAGGTAGGAAACACTTTGAAAATATTCAAATGCCTATGAAGTGACATTCTTAACATAGAGAAAAGTAACATGAACTAAATCTTGCCTTTAATTTTAGACAGCATTATTAAAGAGGCGATGAGACTGTCCAGTGCATCCTTGAATGTGAGAATGGCCAAGAGCGATTTCCTTCTTCAACTAGACAACAAGGAGTCTTACCACATTCGGAAAGATGATATAATTGCTATGTACCCACCGATGATTCACTTTGATCCTGAGATTTATGATGATCCTCTGGTGAGTATTCTATTCTTTGCTTACTGTTTATAGGTAGCGTCTTTCACCTAGAGTTGTTTTATTTTATTTTACAAGCATGACCCTCCTAATAAATGTTTATGCACAAACAGGAATACAAGTATGATAGATACATTGATGAGAACGGACAGGAAAAGACCACCTTTTATCGTAATGGGCGCAAACTTCGTTACTACTACATGCCCTTTGGCTCTGGGGTGACCAAGTGCCCGGGACGCTTCTTTGCCGTGCACGAAATCAAGCAGTTCTTGTCTTTGTTGCTGTCATACTTTGAGATGGAACTTTTGGACTCTGATGTGAAAGAACCGCCATTGGACCAGTCTCGGGCTGGACTGGGTGTTCTGCAGCCCACCTATGATGTTGACTTTCGTTACAGACTCAAATCTCTCTAAGTTTCTTGCTTGTATTTATTGACTGTTAGCTTGAACTGTAAATAATGTACATTTTCTTTCATTTCTAAGTAGACAAATGTAAATAGCCCTTGTTGTCTTTTCTTTCTTCTTAAAGTGGATTTAGTAGAAATGCCTGGAAGTTTGAATGTCACTTTAAGTTTTTTAGTATATTTACTGCACCTTTACTATGTGTATTCACAGTATTTCATAAAGTTCTTAAATTATAGTGTAGTTTTCATTCTTTTATATTGTAAATTGTTTAGGAAATGTAATAAACTACACTCACCTGTCACTGTCTGTTCACCATTTTGTAAAATGATGTGCTTTATGATTGTACTGAACTTTATTTTCAAAGTACAGAGTGAAATTTTTAAACCAAACATCAGAGTTTGTCTTATTTACTGACTGTAGGTTGTGTATTTGATCTAACATGGAATTACAAACAGAAAATTATTGAATTATATACAAAAACATTTAAATGATGGTTCTTTCAGAACATCTGTAAATGCTACGGAAGAAAGTTACAATTGATTTTCATGATGGAAAGTTTTATTAGTAAAAATGCAGTTTCTGTTAGCAATGCCCAAACATTTTGAAAGGAATATTATCAACAAAGAAAATGAGACCAAACTTCGATGAGTACAAAAAAAAGTCAACATCACTACACCTCTTCATCCCTACACTATGTTCAGTTTAACAAGACAGCAAACTTGTTTTGCTTCAGCTTGACAGGAAAACTGTGGTTATGTAAAAGCCACTTTTGTTGTAAGGTTTTCTAATAATCCTTGTGAACAAAAAGAACTTCCTAAATCTACATAAATTTGTCTGTTGGTACAAGATAGCAGATTTTATTATAATTTTATTAATTGAAAATAGATTTTTTGCCAGGTAGCCCAGGTCAAACTTGTAGTTAGTTTGTGCAGGAGACCAGCAAAACATATCTATTCAATTCAATTCACCTTTATTTCTATAGTGCTTTTACAATGTAGATTTTGTCAAAGCAGCTTCACATAAAAGATTATAGTAAATTGAGTTTTCAGTTTTCAGAGTTTAAGTTCAATTCAGTTTAGCTCAGGTCAGTGTGGTTTAACATTCACTGCTGAGAGTCAAAACACTGAAGAGCAAATCCATCAATGCGCAGCTCTACAGATCCCGAACCATGCAAGCCAGTGGCGACAGCGGTGAAGAAAAACCTTCATCAATTGGTGAAAGTGAAGAATAAAAACCTCAAAAGAAACAAAGCTCAGTTGGGCATGACCATTTCTCCTATGGCCAAACGTCATATATACATATATATATTGATGCAGTGGCGCAGTAGGTAGTGCTGTCGCCTCACAGCAAGAAGGTCGCTGGTTCGAGCCTCGGCTGGGTCAGCTGCCGTTTCTGTGTGGAGTTTGCATGTTCTCCCTGCGTTCGCGTGGGTTTCCTCCGGGTGCTCTGGTTTCCCCCACAGTCCAAAGACATGCGGTACAGGAGAACTGGGTAGGCTAAATTGTCCGTAGTGTATGAGTGTGAATAAGTGTGTATGGATGTTTCCCAGAGACATGTTCCCGCTGTGTAAAACATGTGCTGGATAAGTTGGCGGTTCATTCCGCTGTGTTGACCCCAGATTAATAAAGGGACTAAGCCGAAAAGAAAATGAATGAATATATATATCATATATATATATATGTAACATTAAAAAAGTCTGTTAAGCCTAAAATAAAACAACAGAAAATGGAAAATTAGTTTGAATAGAAATTGCAATAGTTACTGTTGGTCTCTTGAACAGGTAATTACCCAAAATAAACTAGAAACAATTACAGTATAATGGGGGTGTACACAGTACTGAATTGTGGATGGAAGGGCATCCGCGGTGTTAAACATATGCTGGAATAGTTGGTGGTTCATTCTGCTGTGGCGACCTTAGATAAATACGGGACTAAGCTGAAAGAAAATAAATGAAGGAACAAATTGAATGTGCTGGTGATTTCAATGGTTAACAGTCAATAGTTTGTTATGTATGTATTGGTGGAGACCATTAAAACATCTCACATGGTATCTATTTTTTTTTATAAATAGGAAACCCTGTTTACCTTTTGCTATTCATCAGTTTGCACTATCCAAGGATGCCGATAATTAAAAGTATTCCTTACATAGACCTTAATCTAGTTAATAATCACAAATAGTGCATATATGTATGCCAAATTGATTGTGTCAAGGGCACCTGCTCTTTTGTTGATAAGCATGGGCACATTGTATAGAAGTATTAAAATGACTCTTAGTAAACCCAGACTGACAATACATCAGCTGTCTTTAAAGTTCAACGTGAGTGTTCTTCTGTGCACTGCTGTGCACTTTGACCTTGACCTGGTTGTGTATCTAATCTGCCAACATGAACTACAAAAGGTCACTCTGCAAAAGGACAATAAGTTGAGACTGAACACCACATACGAAAATTTAAATCTTTAATTGATTACGATTGACATTCATATCATTGAAGCCATTATGTGTCATAATACAGGCTGGGGTCATGTAGCGGATGTGCAATAGTTGAATGTTAAATTGTATTTCTTTCGATTAGAGTCATTAAAATGTGTTTTTTTTCCCCCAGTGAACCTGGTGACAGTCAGCAGGCAGATGCTGTTTGTCAGTGCAAATAATAGATTGTTTGCTTGTGAGCCGGATAACCTTATCTTTTATAGGGCTGTAGACAATGTTTGTGCAAGACAATAAAAGGAAATGCCTGTCACGATATTGTAAGTTATTATCAGACATGCCAAATATTCCATGTCAACTTTCCGTAGGAATTTAGCCTAAGCATTAATTAGTAGAATAAAAAAGCAAAGGATGTAATTGAAAAGTGAAGTAGTTCACCATTTTACACTATCTTAACTGCCTCATAAAGATTATCTCAAGGCCACTGTAATTTAGGGTAATGCTTCAGATATAGAGTTCAGATATATGGAAATTGACTATGGAGAAGCAAATTTTCTGCCGTATAGCTAAAGGCTGGCAATTTTTGAAGACTGTTTAATGAGTTTACTTGCCTTACTTTTTCAATACCTGAAGAAAAACATAAATAATTTAAAATGCAAATGAAACTGAAGCAGTTAGAATGCAGCTGCGAAAAGGGATTTAAAAGTTTGAGGAGAAAAATTTGCCTCATCTGGCAGAGCCTAAATTGCCCTTTTGTTTTCCCTTACCATTGTCATGAAGTGAAACAATAATAAAAAATAAAAAAACTTTAAATCAGAATGCCTGAAGACAATGTTTTAATGGCGGTTTTAAAATGAGAAAGAATATTCATTGATTTGCCAGTGTTCCATAGTGTTGCCAGTGATTTTAATTGTTAACAGCTGATGGTTTGTAATATTTTAAATGGTATTAGTAGTGGAAACAATTAGACAATTTATTTTAACTGGTCTGTTTACTGAATATTTCATTTAATAGATCCTGTTATTACAGTATTGTACAGTATTATAAAAAATATTATTTAAACGAAAATTGACAAACCTTTTTAACTTGTTATTATCCAAAAGCTGATTTCGATAGTCCCTGAGAGAGCTCGAAAAGACTGTTAAGAAACCACAAAATGTAAAAATCAAATTAACCTTATGAGTCTGTTAAACTTATATTATATTAAACCGACTTTAAACAGCTTGCATGACTTATAAAATTAAGTTAGAACATGATTAACTTAGTGTACATATATCAGTATGTTTTCATGCCAATGTTATCATGCCACTTCTGCATGAAAGACTGCACTGCACTTTACATTTACAGACATGGTTTTCTGCCCTTAATCATCAGTTTGATTTTGATTAAATTACATTGATTTCACAAGCATTGTTTTGGATGAGAATTTTGTCTTTGCTTGGGGATTATAATTCGTAATTAATACACTGGCATATAAAGTATTTTCACAACACTTAAAAGACGATTAGGATCTGAAGACACCAAGTGATGAAGTGTTTCAGGTGTAATTTTAAGTAGTTTCAAGGTGGGCAACAGTACAGGGTCAGTAATGCGCCACACATTTTCTTTTGGAGACAGGTCTGGACTGCAGGCAGGCCAGTCAAGTACCTGTATTCTCTTCCTCCACAGCCAGGACTTTGTAATGTGTGCAGAATGTGGTTTTGCATTGTTTTGTTAAAGTATGCATGGGCGTCCCTGGAAAAAGAAGCAAGCATATTGTGCTTCAAAATCTCTATATACAGTACTTTTTGTAGCGTTAATGGTGCCATCACAAAAATTGCCACTGACACAACCCCATACCATGACAGACTCTGGCTTTTGGACTTGCTGGCTGCTGGTAACAGTCTGGATGATCATTTTCTTCTTCCCAAAAAAATATCTGAAACACTGATTCATCGGACCACAATACACATTTCCACCCTGTGATGGTCTGTCCCAGATGCTTCCGAAACCAGAAATCAATGGCACTGTTGACATAGGGCTTTTTTTTGGCACAGTACAGATTTCAATTCAATTCCATTCATCTTTATTTGTATAGCGCTTATACAATGTAAATTGTGTCAAAGCAGCTTCACATGGAAGTTTATAGTGAATTGAAGCAGTGTCAGTTCACTGGCATTTGTGGATGTAATTACATATTGTGGTACTTGACAAAGAATTGCCAAAGTAGTCCTAAACCCATGTCGTGATATTGCTTCTAGATGAATGACGAGTCCTGATGCAGAGCCGCATGAGGGATTGAAGATCAAGTTTGTTCAGCTTAGGTTTGCGCCTGGAAATTCCTCCAGATTCCTCGAATCTTTTAATTATGTTATGCACTGTTGAAGGTGAAATACCCAAATGTCTTTCTTTGAGGAACATTGTTTTTAAACATATCAATAATTTTCTCACGTATTTGTTGGCAAACTGGCGATCCTCTGGCCATCTTTGCTCCTAAAGGACTAGACATTTTTTGGATGCTGCTTTTGTAGCACATCATAATTACAATGACCTGTTGACATCACCTGTTTTAAGAGTGGAGCTGCGGAGGGCCTGGAGCGTGGAGCTGTGGAGGGCCTGGAGCGTGGAGCTGCAGAGGGCCTGAAGCATGGAGCTGTGGAGGACCTGGAGCATGGAGTTGCAGAAGGCCTGGAGCGTGGAGCTGCGAAGGGCCTGGAGTGTGGAGCTGAAGTATGTCTGGGAGCTTTAATTTAGCAGGCATTGACGGGTCATAAAACCACAGTGGGTCAGGATGCTTTGGTTCAGGAGGCACTGGCAAGTCATTTAACCCCAGTAAGTCAGGAGGCTTAGGTTCTGGAGGCACTGGTAGTTCATTCAACCCCAGTGGATCAGGATGGTCTGGTTCATAAGGCACTGGCAGTTCATTCAACCTCAATGGGTCAGGAGGTTTTGGTTCAGGAGGCACTGGCAGTTCATTCAACCTCAGTGGGTCAGGAGGCTTAGGTTCAGGAGGCACTGGCAGTTCATTCCACCCCAGTGGCTTAGGAGGCTTAGGAGGCTTAGGTTCAGGATGCACTGGCAGTTTTTTAAACCCCAGTGGGTCAGGAGGCTTAGGTTCTGGCAAGTCACACGGCTCTGGCAGCCATTCAGGAATCTCAGGCGGCAGCGGCCATTCAGGAGGCTCAGGGGGTGGCCATTCAGGAGGCTCAGGCGGTGGCCATTCGGGAGGCTCAGGCGGCGGCCATTCGGGAGGCTCAGGCGG
>CAIGQZ010001336.1:28772482-28784432 GCA_903798205.1 Danio tinwini
TTCATTCATTCATTCATTCATTCATTCATTCATTCATTCATTCATTCATTCATTCATTCATTCATTCAGGCTCTGAAAGCATGTGTCCGTAACCAAAAATGCGATCTCTTGTGGACAGTATCAGACGTCATAATGAGACAGATTCAGTTCCATAAACATTTGGTGAGCAGGTTACATTGTAACTGCGTGTCCTAACAACACACTTTGTGACGAGATACGCAGTGATAAGCAATTTGGCTGTTTGCACCAGACGAAACACGACAGAAATTATAATACAGCTTTTAAGAAGCACAGAATATGCACTCAGTCACGAAATGGTAAGGTTTAGAATCTATTTAATACATGTTAACCCTTTTTAACATCATTAAATGTAGATGCTGAATCACGTGTTTAGTTCAATTTCAATTTCAAAAGGTTTATTTTATTTTCAAGTTCAAGTTTCAGTAGTATTTTCATATACACCAACTTATCCAGCATATGTTTTACTCAGTGAATGCCCTTCCAGCTGCAACCCATCACTGGGAAACACCCATACACTCTCATTCACTACAGTCAATTTTAACTTACCCAATTCACATAAAGCACATGTCTTTGGACTGTGGGGAAATCCGGAGCACCTGGAGGAAATCCACGCAAACGTAGGGAGAACATGCAAACTCCACACAGAAACGCCAACTGACCCAGCCAAGGCTCGAACCAGCAACCTTCTTGCTGTGAGGCGACAGCACTACCTACTGCGCCACCACGTCACCTGCAGTCATTCTAAGATACTTAAATCGACACGCTGCAGTTCTTCCCTCTCAGCAATGGTCCTTCCTTTATTCTTTATTTGTGCTTAGTTTCGTTCATTTCATTTTGGAGACATGTATCTCTTGCTCATACTTTGAGCTGACCTTTTCAACTCAGTCCAAGACTGTCTGATTCATATCCCTGCCTGAAGCGCAGAAATGGCTTGCATTTCATTTCATTCTTAACAATTTTGTATTGTGATTAGTCATATGTATGGAATCACTGAGTCTCCTAGGTTGCACCAATGATAATGATTGGAGATATTAAATGTTTTGTCCAAAGAGACTAGTCTCAATTACCGCACATTTTTTCAGGTGGAATTTGCAATGGTAATTTTAAAAACTTGAATCTGATCAGATGGGCTAATAAAATTTTGAAGTATGTCGCCTAAAATAAATTCTAAGTCATTGCTGTTTGATGGCAATTTGAACACATTGATGGAACTAATGCAACATAGGCTCATTCTGAAAATGTAGCCCTTACATACATTTCTGGAGACCGCAAATTATGTAGCCAGAGCTATGTATGGCTGCATTTCATCTTTAAAACGGTCGATACAGGCGGTATGATGCTGTTCCTTTTCACACTTACCAGCTGATTGCTTATCTCTGCATGGACGGCTTTCTGCTGTTACCAGTTTGTCCAGTAGCTCGACATGTACGTCAGCGGACTTGAGACGCAGAGCGCAGTTGACCATGACTATGGATTTTTATGGATTGTTTTTAAAAAATCTGATGGTTGGGTTTAAGGAAGGAGGAGGGAGGGGGTATCGATTGGTTGATCAGTCAGTCGACAGTGGTCTCTGGTGGATTTACGTGTGAACAGCAGGTGCGAATGGCACTTGCGAGAGAAAGTTGAGATCTCAAAAAGCATACACAGCGGTCTCTGGTGGATTCACAAAAACTGCAAAAAACGTAGCTCCTGGGATGTATTTTGCTCTCTCCAGAAATGTATATAGGGGTACATAATCATAATCAGGGTGTTAGGTGGTTGGCGATCGGATGGTGAGAAGAGCAACCTGGAGAGGTGCCAGGGTTGTCGGCGATCCGGGGGTGTTACGCCCCATTTACAAGCGGCGTCTGCTTCAACGCACTGCATTGTAGATCCGTCCGTGCTGCTGCTCGCTGCAGAAGTTGGGACTTTCTCAACTTTTCATGTGCCAACGGAAGCGCCAGCCAATCAGATCGCTGTATGCAAATACACCAGTTCAGACAGTAGCAGATTTGTGACTAATTTCATTGGCTGACGCTATGACAATCACGTCAGCCCCAACATCAGACACGCCCATTGTCAGGTGTTGACGCTGAAGCCCCATGTGAATGGGGTGTTACAGATTGTACCAATCACCTGAGGACTGGGGAAAGGGGTTGAAATTCCAGGAGTTTTCCGGGAGAAATGGCAAACCGGGGGGTGGGTCTGAAATACGGGAGACTCCCGGGAAAAACTGTAGTGTTGGCAGGTATGGTCCTGGAGGGCTGATGTCCTGGAGAGTTTAGCTCCAACTTGGTTCAACACACCTGCCATGAAGTTTCTATTATGCTAGTTAGAGCTTGATTAGCTTGTTCGGTTGTGTCTAATTGGGGCTAATTGCAGCTAAACTTTGCAGGTCACTGGGGTCAAGTTTGGGCATGCTTGCTCTATAGTTCTTCTGCAGACTGTGGGCAATGTCTTTTTTCCTCACTGAAGATGGTTGACAGTGGTGTCTTGGAAGGTTAGTGGAAAAAGGGCATCTCTTAACGTGTCTTCCCATTCTCCAAAAGTAAGTACAGCTTTGTCATTGCAAAGCTAAATGGCGCTACAAAGTTTTTAGTATCAGGTTTCACACTTCAGTCACATTTTTCTGTGGACAACTCTGGGTTTTTTTTCCTCTTCACCTTTTGCTTTGGTTTGTTTTAATTCCTTTTTTTGTCTGAAGCCTCTGGGCAGTGCTGCAGAAAATGATCTTCTTTGTGGCATGTACAGTATATGCCCTCTCGTATCAGCAAGTTCTCTGACTGATTTCTTTGGCCACTATTCTACAGGTTGCCTAAAAATCTTTAGTCCATTCTAGTAGTTATTATTTTTTAAACCTGTTTTTGCAATCTCTAAATAAATTGTATGCCCAAACTGTTTTATTGTGTTGTATATTTTAATTGTTTTATATAAAATCCTCATATGCTTATATCCTGTAGCTAATTCTGTAGTTCAGACGGTGTGCAAACTCTGTCCTGGAGGGTCTGTCCTGCAGAATTTAGCTCCAACTTGCCTCACCACACCTGCAAGGATGTTTCTAGAAAGCTTAGTAAGAGCTTAATTAGCTAGCCCAGGTGTGTGTGATTGGGGTTGTAACTAAACTTTGCAGGACACCGGCCCTCCAGGACCGAGTTTGGACACCTCTGCTGTAGTTGATCTAATAACTTATGTCTTTCTTAGTACACACACTGATTGAGATGCACCTAAAGTCTGTACTTTCCCCCTTTTTTCTCAGAGGTGCACCATTAAATTGTACCCCCCTGGAAACACAACCTAACAGGCTTCAGCTCAGCCACCACACATCACTGCCCCCTTCAGGCATTTAAGTGAATGTTCACTGGTATTTTTATGAAACTGTGTGTGTGAGTGTGACAGTCTTGAGGATTGTCTGAATGACACGGACACCAAGAGAAAGATAAAAGTTTCATCTTCAGTCCTTATGCAAATTACATTAGGTAAGATAATATACTACAGTTGAAGTCAGAATTATTAGTCCCCCTGTTTATTTTTTTCCCAATTTCTGTTTAAAGGAAAGCAGATCTCAACACATTTCTAAACATAATAGTTTGAATAACTAATTTCTAATAACTGATTTATTTTATCTTTGCCATGATGACAGTAAATAATATTTGACTAAATATTTTTCAAGACACTTCTATACAGCTTAAAGTGACATTTAAAGGCTTGACTAGGTTAATTAGGCTAACTAGGCAGGTTAGGGTAATTAGGCAAGTTATTGTATAATGATGGTTTGTTCTGTATCGAAATTATTATTTTTTTTATTAAAAACTGCTTTTATTCCAGCCAAAATAAAACAAATAAGACTTTCTCCAGAAGAAAAAAATATTATCAGACATACTGTGAAAATTTCCTTGCTCTGTTAAACATAATTTGGGAAATATTTAAAAAAAGAAAAAGAAATCCAAGGGGGCAAATAATTCTGACTTCAACTGTACCTGCATGTTCTCCCCGCGTTTGCGTGGGTTTCCTACGGGTGCTCCGGTTTCCCCCACAGTCCAAAGACATGTGGTACAGGTGAATTGGGTAGGCTAAATTGTCAATAGTGTATGAGTATGAATGAGTGTGTATGGATGTTTCCCAGAGATGGGTTGCAGCTGGAAGGCCATCCGCTGCGTAAAACATGTGCTGGGTAAGTTGGTGGTTCATTCCGGTGTGGCGACCCCAAATTAATAAAAGGGACTAAGCTGAAATGAAAATGAAGGAATGAATGATATAGTCACGATCACCAGCAATCTACAACCAGAGATAGCTGGTAAATACACTCACATTCACATGAACTACAAATCCTGCCTTATATGGACTACAAAACCCAGTCATGCCACACACACACAGACACACACACTCACCTGCTCCAAGTCACCATTAATTACACTCTCACAGGTGAAGCTGCTTTTGGACTGATTCCTGGACTATAAATACAGCACACTAAAACTTAGTTGTTGCTGAGTCTTGTTATCTGTTAAGTGACATTACAACACATTTCCTTGTTTTTGCTGTGTTTTGACCCTTGCCTTGTTTGTCTGTTTCTCCCTGTCTGCTGCCATCTGCCTGTTGTTTTGATTATGACTCTGGATTGCCCTTATACATCTGTTTGCTCCTGTGCTGATCATTGCTTGCCTGACCATACTGCTAATAAAACCCTGCATTTAGATCCTCACCTCTGTTGTCAGTGTCACATCCCCTGGTTACTGATATACCTTCTTATTTTTAAAGGTCTTTCTATGTCAAAGATAATGTACATCTAGCTTTTTGTTCTTGCAGAATAATGCCTGACAGGCTTAAAAGGAGCTCAATGCAAAGCAAAAATTATTGGCTAGATGTACATGATCTGGTTAGCTAAGAGTAAAATACCTTGGAAAAATCAGAATCAAGAATTCATGTTATAATAGCCTGTTAACAAACCAGCAAGGGGTTTTAATAGCTGAAGGCCTTGCAGAACAATAAAGCATACCCAAGAAGTATTATTAACAAATTCTGGCTGATCATTTTAGTTGGTGCATGTAAATATTGAACATGTAAATTGTTGTTTTATTTAAAGACTCTTGTATAAATAGAAGACAAAACAGTTCTTTCTTAATAATTAGTTTGGTCCCTAAATTCTGCATTTCTAATGATCTGCTGACTCCTTTTTTAATGATCAAGCCAAACACTGTCTGACCCTCATATTTGCACATGCTTTATCCATCTTTATTTCATCAACTTTCTTTTCCCTATTAAAATAAATGCTGAATCAATAGATTAAAGGGCATTGCTGGCTGTGATGAATTTGTAATATATTGGTTGTGATATAAACTTGTGCATGAACTTAGTGAACATTTAGTGAATACTGAGAGCGCAAGCCAAATCATTGCTCAGTTTAAATATTGGATTGGATTGGACACAGTGTTCTTGTATTTTGAGTGCATACGTCATTAAGAGAGCGTAGACGTCATTATTTTGTAAATCTTTTGTCTTATACAAGAATGTTTTGAGAGGTTGCAGGCAAACAGAGCAGACACAAACTTGGTAGATTTATGGATATATATTCTGTTTTAGTGGGGGTGGGGGGAAGTAACGTGTTAACGCAGTAACTAAGGACACTGTCTTAAAAATTATGGCTTTTTACAGCAGATACAGATTTGATCTGTAAATTTGCCTTAAATTTGCAGGGACATCTAATTTTTCTTTGCTAGTGCAGGGTTGCAGCTGGAAGGGCATCCGCTGCATAAAACATATGCTGGTTCATTCCGCCGTGGAATGATGCTAAGATGCTAGGAAAATGAATGAATCTAATTTTTCATGATCCTCTTTCTGTGAAGCAAAAGTATTCATTGAGCGTAAATGGTCAGATTTGACTGCTGGTGTTTCAGTGCAATTACAGTATGTTCTGCATTAAAGTATTGTTTATAATAGTGCATTAGTTCAACTATTTTGGTGCTTTAGCAGTTCATATTTTCTCATGCACTTCATCTCTGTAAAGATCTGCCAAAGTAAATATACTGCAGGTTACGTGTACAATTACTTGTTCAATGAAATGCATCTCCTAATCAGATTTAATAATACTGCAACTGACGAGAGAGAGAGTTTAGTTTGCAAATACTTGCACCATAGAGCTGCAAGAAAAGAGGGCAGATTTGTACCTTCGCTTATTACAGATTTAAATGGGTTTTGCAAATTTTGAAGCTGCTGAATTCTGCTGTAAAGAAAACATTTTTATTATTGATGCAATGTCATGCCACCTTGTAGCCATTTGGCAACTCTCCTCTCTGCTCCTGCTTGTGGTTAAACTGCAACTATGGCATTATTGGCTGTGTTAAATTGCCATGAGTTGTCTGTTACATAAACTTGCTTGAAGATGTGTGGAATACAGGCCAAATCATTGCTCAATTTATATATTTCTGTGGACTGAGCATGTTCTTGTATTGTGAGTGCATACCGTACGTCATTAAGAGAGTGCAGACATTCTTTTGTGAATCTTTTATTCAATACAAGAATGTTTTTAAGCGGTAGCAGGCAAAGACAGAGCAGATGCACAAAACAATGTTTTTTTTTTATTCCTTTATAGTACTGCAAATCACAAGTTAAGGTATACTGTAAAAGTGGTTAGTTTGCTTTAATTAAAAAAAAGTGAGCAAACCTTTTGCCTTAAAATTATTAAGTAAATAAATGTGCATAATTATAAAAAAATAAATTAACTTAATCATTTTAAATGACTCACTTTTTAAATTAAATCAACTTGTTGCTTTTAGGGCAATGGCTTTACTTTTAAAGTAGCTAATTGCTTTTTATAGTGCACTGAAACACTAGTTATCAAATCTGAACATTCACATACTTTTGCGTCACAGAAACTTGATCATGCAAAAATGCATTTCTCTCTAAATGAAAACAAATTTAGAAGAGAAGGCCATAATTATTAAGGTATGCAGTTCAGTATGTTCTGCCTTAAATTAATCTTACATCTAAACTGATCATGCTTTTTGACACTTAGATCTGCTGGGGAAATCTCTGTTAATACCACCAATTAATTACCACCATCAGACCACCAATTTTGTTTTTTAGCAGTTAATATTATCTCATGAACTTCATCCTCTTAACTATTTACATGTCTGCAGTCTGTAAAAAAATGTTTAATAAAGCAAATCTCCTAATCAGATTTAATAATACTGTAGGTGACTTCCCTAGAGACAGAGTTTAGTTAGCTAATATTTGCACCAGAGATTTGCAAGAAAAGAAGCCAGATTTATATTTCTCTTGACACTAATTACAGATTTAAATGGGTTTTGCACATTTTAAAACTGCTGAATTCTGCTGTGAAGAAAAAAATGTTCATTATTGATGTAATTTTGTGCCACCTTGTAGCCATTTGACTGTTCTGTGCTCCTGTTTGTGGTTAAACTGCAATTATGGCATTATTATCTGTGTTAAATTGTGACATTGTCTGTTATATAAATTTGTGTGTGAGATTGTGTGAACGTTTAGTGAATACTGACAGCACAAGCCAAATTATTGCTTAATTTTGTGGACTGGACACAATGTTCTTGTATTTTAAGCGTGTATGTCATTAAGAGAGCGCATACGTTATTACCAGAGCGCATTCATCATGCTTTTATGAATATTTTTGAATGCAGGTGTTGTGCGGTTGTGGGCAAACCCAGATGCAGAATTGAATCATGGTAGATTTATGGTAATCTTCTATCTGCATTAATTGCATTGAATTTCACATAAAAGTGTAGTAATTTACAGATTTTGCAATTGTTATAAGCACTGTTAAATAATGTGTTCTGCCACATTTAAAAAACTGTTCATACAGTTTGCATTACAACTATGAATCTTGGCCAAACAGTTATTTTTACTGTAGCTCAAAAGCTTACCCAAACCAAGAAAACATTTAATGTGTCTTAAAATATCCTTGTTTTAACATAAGACTGCCTACATTTAGACCAGATAGCATACATCTTATTTATAACACATTGACGTACATAAAAATAAATCACTAAAACAGGGAGCAAGGTCTCGCTTTATATTAGGTAGGCCACTTAACTATGTACTTGCATCAAAAAATAAATAAAAAATACAATGTGCTTTTGTGTTCATAATGTTCATAATGTTCAAACATGTCTGGTGCTCTTACGGTGGTATACAGGTATGGTTATGGACAGAATTGGTGGTATGGCTAGGTTTAAGGGTGGGTTAAGATGTAAAGGATGAGGATGGTCAACAAATCTAATTACATAAAATAATTACAGATTTAATTAAATGCGGGTATTTAATCAATCATAAGTACAATCTAAAAACATGTAATTACAAAATAAGTACCTTGTAACAAATGATTGCTTTCAGCGCTAGTCATTCAGCACAGTATTAGTTGGCAACCAATTGGCAATATAAAGTTGGACCAATCAATTTCAAAATGTTGGTACAACATTGGTTGTGCTTTAATATGTAGTTCAGTTATCACCAAAGAGGTACTCATCCAACATTTCTCTCTGAAGTTTTTTGATCCAACCGTGTAACAGTTCAGATTTAGTTTGTACCCTCAGATCAGCCCCAAAGGGTCAGAAAGTTGATTTGTCTGATGAATCATCTGTTGACCTGCATTCCAAACATCACAAATACTACAGAAGGCCTATTGGAACCCACTTGGACCCAAGATTCTCACAGAAATCAGTCAAGTTTGGTGATCATGATTTAGGGTTACATTCAGTATGGGGGCGTGCGAAAGATCTGCAAAATGGATGGCAACACCAACAGCCTGAGATATCAAGGCATTGAGATACCATTACATTACAAAGCACAGGAGAGGGCATATTCTTCAGCAGGATAGCTCTCCTTCTTATACTTCAGCCTCCACATCAAAGTTTCTAAAAAGCAAAGAAGGTCTAGGTGCTCCAGGATTGGCTAGCCCAGTCACCAGATGTAAACCTTATTGAGCATGTCTAGGGTAAGATGGAGGACACATTGAAGATGAATCCAAAGAATCTTGATGAATGCTGGAAGCCCTGCAAGAACGATTTCTTTGCCATTCCAGATGACTTTATTAATAAGTTATTTGAGTCATTGCAGAGATGTATGGATGCAGTCCTCCAAGCTCATGCGAGTCATACACTGAATTAATACTTTTTCCACTGCACCATGACTTTAAATTCTATACTGTACATTATTTCTGTAAACACAATTTTTGTCTATACAAAGTCAGACCTTGCTGTCCTAATTAAGTAATTAAAAATCAAGGCATGATCATATTTTATTTTGGTAAAATAAGCATAAACTAGAGGCCTTTTACCTTTCATATAAGCCACTTCTGATACCAAATGATCAACTAGAAGACAAGAAATTATTTGTTTTTCCTAAAACTTGGATAGGCAACAAAACTTTTGTCAGATATTGTATATTTAAAGTTAGGACATTTAGGTTTTCTTCTCTGTCATGCTATGATCAAAAGTAAAAAAAAAGAAAAAAAAAAGAAAGAAAGAAAGACAGAAAGTAAACATAAGAAAGACCTATAATTTAACGATAAGCAATCTTGGTGTGAAAAGAAAATTGAAGCATTTTACAAACATGCTAATTTACTGTACTTTGTTTAAAGACAACATGAATTGTGTTAAAGGAATAGTTTACCCAAAAATGAAGGTTTAATATCTATTTACTCACCCTCAAGTGATTGTAAACATTTGAGATTCTTTTTTTCTGTTGAACACAAAAGAATATATTTTGTTACCTCTAACCATTGACATCCATAATAGGAATAATAAATCCAAGTTTTCAAATGTTCAAGATTTGTCTTATTTTCACCAGAAGGTTTATGAGAAGTGAAGTGTGAGAAGTGTGATTGATGTACATAAAGTGTGTTACCATGACTGATTTTTGCATCTGCTCTATGTTTGCCCGCAACTGCTTAACACTTTATAGTATTCAATAAAAGAATGACAAAATAATGATGGTTGTGCTCTTCTAATGACGAATGTGCTCTCTTAATGATGTATGCGCTCTCTTACTGCCGTATACGCTCAATATACAAGAACACTGTGTCCAATCCACAGAAATCTTTAAATTGAGCAATGATTTGGCTTGGGCTCTTAGTATACGTTCTCAATTGACGTTCACTGAATGTTCACACAAGATATTTTATAACTGGTTTATATCTTTCTGATTTGTTGCTGTGCACACGGTGTACATCCGAGAACAAGTGTAGCCACAGGGCCAAACCAGTGATGTGACATCTGAAAAAAAAAAACAGTGAAGATGATAACCAATCATTCTCAACAAACTGCTCAGGAGGCTCACTCAGACCAGTAAAAAACACCTACTTTTTTGTTTTGTTTTTTACACAGTGTAGTTTAGACTTTTAATATGTGGTTTATTCATAAGGACAGCATCTATCTTAAAATAATCTCATTACCAGACGAGACCATCCTTCTGCCGAACGAACACTTCTGGACTCTGATGGATGTCTGAATAGTGGCCAAATGTGAAATATAATTCATTTTGGATGTCTAATGGCATTATTTGGATAAAAAAACATCTGACATAAATCAAACATACACTGAGAATAGTGAAACTGCATTTATTCAAAGTACATTTTGTAGAATGCATTAAGTGGAAAATTGTCTTTTATTCAATTATTATTCAATTTGCCTCAAAGCAAAAAACTAATTCATTATTATTACTTTGTAAAAATGTAATTTGTTTCTTGACCACAATAAATATTTTTTCTTTAAGATTTTACAATTTGAAGTTATATTATAATTTGAGAAAACAAAAAGTAGCTGTAACAAATTACAGTCATTATTGTGAAGTTTGTTAAAGGTGTATTTGATTGTGGCAGAGCTGTACAGTATATTTTGCAATTAGTTTGATCAGGTGTGTTTATTTAGGCTTCAAGCTAAACTCTGTTGAGCTGTAATATGTCTGAGATGATATTTAAAGGTTTGACACCTGTGCTATAAACACCGCAGGTGTTGTTTATTATACATATATATACTGTACAGCTCTGCCACTGAAAAAAATGATGAGGAACTCTGTTAGTCTTAAACATTCAAAAAAGAAGTCAGTAGCTGGTAAGAAATGCAGAAAAGAAAGTAGAGCTTTAGTATTATGCTAATAATATGTTTTATGAATTAATAAATAAAACTCATATTAACTATTACTAATAACTATTATGTATAAAACTAACATGTTTTAGTTTCCATAGAACATATTTGTTAATGCTCCTACTGTTTATGTACAGACACAGTTTATACAACTAGAATGATTTGTAGTAGTAGTAGTTTGTAATAAAAACTTCATATATATATATATATATATATACTCAGATAACTCATTTATGTGAATGCGTTAATGAAAATCATAAACATTATATCTCATACTGCATTTTGCAACTCAAAGAGGGTATTTTCAACTGCAGGGAGCTCAATAAATCAAGAAAGGTCCCGACCTTTTTCTGCCAGAAAAGTCAAACATGTTGATTTTTTCTCCAGAAGAATATTTAAAAGTAATTTTCCTTTAAACAATTGGACATTCTTTTACAGGAAAAAAAATATTTATTTGTTTTACAATTATTGGTTTCGTTTTATTTTACATTAAAAACGTAATAAAAAAATGTTGTTAATTTAGATCAATTTGTTTGTGTATTTTTTTTATGAAAAAAAAAAACATTAAATAAGTACCGATAAGAGAACCGTTAAAGTGCTGAACTGATAAGTGGTATCGATAAAAGTAGTAATACTGTTAAAACCTTAATGATACCCATCCTTAACAATGAGCCTTGCTTGACGTCTCCTGGGCTGCTGCTCGCTCATCTGAGGTAAGTGTGGGGTACAATCTTAACACTCCTTCCTCCTCAGCCCTGTGTGTTTCTCTGTCCAGGTCCAGCGCATCAGGGATATAATATAATATAATATAATATAATATAATATAATATAATATAATA
>CAIGQZ010001336.1:28791997-28803724 GCA_903798205.1 Danio tinwini
ATTATTATTATTATTATTATTATTATTATTATTATTATTATTATTATTTTATAAGTGTGCTCTCTCTCCCAGGAGACACAGCTCGACCTGGCACATGAAGCAAGGGCGATGGCATAAACTATAAAATGGACCAACCTCTGCTTTGATACAGCACTTTTCTTCTGCTGATCATAACAGAAAAGAGCTGCTTAAAGACGTGTGCTCTATGTGTCACATTAAGCGCAGTGCACGGACATAGCTATGAAAGGGCTGGGTCTGCCTCCTCTGCAGACAGCGCTTGCAGGCTCACTATCCAATATTAAAAGGGGCGGTAGGAACCTTCGCACAAGCTGAACCAGCATCTCAGGTAAACGTGAGAATATCATGTGCCACAAATGTTATATGCCCAAGGAGCCTCTGAAAAACTTCTGTGAGACCACTGTAACTGCCGAAATAATCAGACAGGTCAGCGCTGGCCTGGCATGCTAAGAGCGCACTGTGATGGAGACATAGTCCAGCTCCAACCCAAGATAAGAAAAGCTCTGCCCGGGGGAGAGCTTGCTCATTCTCGGTTGACCCAAAACCCCAACAGGCTGAGGTGCCAGAGCACCAGGTCACTGTGCATAATCGATTTGTTCAAAGACCTGAAAAATAAATAAACCAGTCACTGAATAATCAATAATGCCGATGCGTGCATCCTTTATGCATGGAAACAGGGAGAGCACAAAGGCGTTACTGCCATGCTCGTCGCACATTGGAAAAATTACGGTATAAGGAGGGAGAGAGTGAGACATGGAGTGAGCATCCTACAGCTGCAACCAATCTCACAGACGGAAGCACTGGGGGATGCACTTCTGCATAAGCATCTTGATTGGCACCCTGAACAGATAGATAGGATTGGTATAACCCCCGCTCTCTGGGTATGATGGGGGGGGGGGGTGTAAACGCACTCATCTTATCTGGAGGGACCGGCTCGCCACAGGTTTGCTTTGCGGTCCAATTACCAGACTTCACAGCGACCTGTGACAGTAGGCTCAACTTCCTGCCGAGACGGGTGGGGGTGTTCGGGGGTTGGGGTGGATGGGGTGTTAGGCGCATTCACAAGCCAGTGGAACGGGCTGTAACAGCGGAGCATTTTGGAGCCTCGGAAAGACCGCTCTCCGTGATGAACAGCCAGTGTGGACGGGTCTGGTGGGGAGAGCAGTTTTCCGAGCATGCTCCATTGCACTCGGCTGATCTCTCACCACCGAGGACTCCTTGGTAAAGTCTCCAACAGTATCGCTGAGAAGGCCTGCCTTAGATATGAACACACCAGGGAAGCATACTTTGCCAGTGCAGTGCATATCTGCCAGGGTAAGCCAAGGGTGGCATTTCCAGACCACTGTATGGCCATCATCCTCCCCAGGGCTCAGGCGGCCAACTTGAAGGTCATGAGAGTATAGTCGACCACCGTGCAATGTTTATGCATAAGCCTGGGGAAGAACCACCCCTGTGCAGCACAGCCAGGTGGCCGTGGTGCAGGGCAGAAGTGGCATGGCCCACAGCGGTGTAGGCTCTGGCCATAAAAAACACAGATAACCCACCTGCCTTGAAAGGGAGTCTCGGCTTACCCCTCCAGTTGGCGGCACCCACCACCTGAGGAATAGCTTCGACGGGCCGCCTCTCCATCAAGGGAGGTGAAGGCGGAAGTGCACGAGAAATGGGTGGAGAAAAACGCTATGCCAGCATGTGCTCGTTGTGCACCCCTGGAAGGAAGAGGACGGGAGCTGGAAGATCTTACATCAGCCTGCACGTCACACCCTCTAGTCAGTCCACTGAGACTGGGGGACAAGCCATCTCCAGCCGCACTGCTAAAGCAGCACAGGAAGTGCAGGCATCATGTCTGATAAGAGAACCATGGCCATGTATTGCCCCCCGTAGTATGGAAGCGAGCCCGGTCTGTCATCTGAGCATGACAGCTCGCCCTCTGATGTCACGATGGACCTCTGATCTCCAGTGTCATCAAGTGGAGGTGCGGGCATCCCGGGGGACTCTAAGCTTGGATGGGGCGCACTGTGGAATTGTGGGGGGTCCACAGGCCCAGAGGCGACGGATAAACTATGCAGGACACCGGCCCTCCAGGACCGAGTTTTGACACCCGTGATGTAAAGCATACTATGTCTGATCTGCCCCAAATTTCACGTTTGATAAAAGTGCTAATTATTAATAAATCATCATCATCATCCTCAAAGTCATCCTCACAACAACAAATATGTGTTGCAATCAGTTAATCATTGATTCATGAATGTCTCAGAAGACAATTTTACTAATACACAAAATGCTATTATTCCCTCTTGTACTACAGTATGCACCAGGAGCTAGGGCAGAAATTTTAAAATGAGTGTACGTTGGTGAAAAAAAGAGTGGACCTAATAGCTAATATGGTGTATAATAACACATTTTTTATATTTATGATGTCTGATATGATAGTAATTGTTTTAACAAGGTGTGAGCTGACATTTTGAACATCCATCACTCATTTTGCTAAAATAAGGGGCAAAAATGTGTCCAAAGTCAATCCTGTCACAAGCCTGTAGAAAATAATACTTACCATTCTGTAATAATATATAAATATAAACATTTTTTACAAACTTACATACTGAATTTATTAGGTTTTTTATTAAGCAAAAAACAAGAAAAAACATAAACTAGGTGTTTATTTGCTTTATCGCAGCCTGTGGTAAACTCATTGGCAATGAAATTATTGGCAACCACTGCAAAGTAATCATGATCCACACTGTGGTCATTAACTAGTTTGAACAATTGTTTATTTAAACTAGATTTTACTATTTCAAAATTTTTATCAAAACACAACAAAATAACATATCTTGACTAAGTGAAATTATGCTACATTAACAACCACACCAAAGCATTGAAAAAATTTGATATAGACTTGCAATTATGACCAGTGAAAAATGTAGACCATCGGTTCATTTTGCTGTGGTGACCCCTGATAAATAAAGAACTAAGCCAGAAGAAAATGAACAAATGAATGAATGAATGTAGATCAGTGAACTGATACATTTTACATTTCAAATGCAATCAGATAACCTACACATTTGACGAAATAAACTGAAGCGCAGGGATATTGAATTACCTCCAGTTGGGCATTTCCATTTTTGTACAATGGAGGGGGATTTTGCATTTTATTGACAAACTCACAATGTCTAAAGGGTGCTCTTTAAGGTGCAGTAGGAAATTGTCTTCAGAAACAGTTTTTGTTGAGCTGGTTAAAAGTCTCTTCACAGTCCAATAGCACTGATTAAAGTAAATGATCTAAAAGTATTTATGTGTATTTTTATATTCTGGGTGAGGCATGAAACTAAAAAATGTCCATCCAATTAAATATTGTTGGGTTGACATCTTCCATAATTTCGATAAGTAATCCAAACTATCTGTCAACAAATGTAGATTTGGGCTTCTGCGCATCTCTTTTCACACAGATCCGCCATTAGCGCTTTCATGCCAGCATGCACGCCACTGGTTTACGTGCACATGAGACAGTCACTGTCGCAGTAAAATCAAATGCTGAATTGAAACTTTTTCAAATTCTGAATCAATATTGGAGTTACTTTTGCATGCTGGATGAAGAATGACACCATGGCTGAAGTATTTCTGTTAGACAGGTATTGTTCTGTTTTAAAAACGATTTTAGTCCCCCAAAGATGATGTAGATTGTGTTGTTATGAATGGGTTATCTGCACAGAAGGGTTGTTCAGCCACTGAAATCTCCTGGTAAAAGATTGATGTGACTATTTTCAGTTTCATAAGGGACCTTTTACAGCATCGATAATGTAGATTTTCATTTAGTTTAACAACAAAACATCAGTAAATAGCACTATTCCGTCTAGCCTGCTTTACTGGGTGGACTTGCTTTTATATTCACATTGGTTCATTTTTGAACAATGACAGCCTCCCTATACTGCTTACCATGCTACTCTGAATATTCGCTCTGAAATAGCATGTAAGTGTGGCTTAGTAATGAGTGTAATTCCTGCATGCCGCTGGCCAAGCACTAACTACATTTCTAACTGTCGAATGAAATGAACTAGTGGGTTGTCTGCTGTAATGTCGTGGTGTGCGCGTTCGCGATTTCAAGACGGGTGGCTTTGAAACACAGGGTCTCCCCTGCCATCCAAAGATCATATGCTAACCGTTTAGTATTTTGGCAGATCACCTACTGCACCTTTAATTGTGAACACCAAATTGATTTGGTGTTCACCACTGTGCCCCCTATCTAGGAAAGAAGAAAGATAGGAGTGGAAGGGGGGATTCTTCAAAATGAAGATGATTGTGGTATAGAACAGGTTATTTATGGTGACTTAGGAATTGTCGGATTGGTGAATCATGAATTGGTTAATGCAGGACCAGCCATGATCAATCATAAGCTTGTGATCCTCTTAAAATCAGTTTATAAATAGAATTACTTTAAGAGTTCACACTTAGCTGTTGAATAATAATAAAATGTGTTTGGCATGCTGTCTCGGGAGAGAGCCCTGAGCTCAAAAGATCATAAGCTCATCAGACCCGTTTGCAGGGTGAGAGGGGAGTTTGAGCTCAGGTAGATCTTGAGAATTTCCCTGCTGTTTATATAGGAGAATTTCTGATGCATATAGAGGAACTTGTATTATGTAATCACTATATAATCTGCCACTATTAAAATATAGATTACTATTAAAATACATTGTTAAAACTTATAGAGATACATAGATTCAAGTGATGCAGAAGAAATATGCAGACATGCAGGCCTTATAATTGAAGCACAGCAGGTCAGGCGCCTAAGTGAGAACATGCAGACAGAGCCTATGCGATACAATGTATGTATTGACCAAGACAAAAACAACCCTCACTATAATAGCATACACAAGGAGAATCATTTAAAAAGTATGGAAACAACATGATCATATGATATGTAAAAACAGAAAAACATATAGCCATCAATTAAAAAGCTAGAATCCTATTGGAGCTGGGAATAGGGTGGTGTTACATGATATCTCATGATACCTATGGACAAGAAACTGTATATAAACTGTGGGTTTTTGAACATTTGGAGGGAGAGAGCTTGATCAACCATCTCTACTGTAACAATAAACTGCTTCAACTTGAGAACTTCGAAGACCTCAGCTTCGTTTTTGAAACCTAGAAGATGTTTGTCGAGATCCAGTACAACTTTCCACTACATTTGTAGCTAATAAACAATTAGATATTGCTATGAAGAGATAACTACTTACTAGGAGCACGTCTATGGTGCTGATTTGGATTAGTCAATTACTTAAGTTGCATGTTTTTGGATGGTGGGAGGAAACCGGGAGACCCGGGGGAAATCCATGCAAGCACAGGGAGAACATGTAAACTCCGCACAGAAACGTTGACTGGCTTGGTATGGACTAGAACCAGTGACATCCTTGCTGTGAAGCAACAGTGCTAACCACTGGGCTGCTGTGCCGCCCATCTAGGAAAGGAGGAGGAAAAGGGGTGGAAGGGGGATTCTTTAAAATGAAGATGACTGTGGTATGGAACTTACAGTGCATCTGGAAAGTATTCATAGCGTTTCACTTTTTTTCACATATTATTGTTACAGTCTTATTCCAAAATGAATTAAATTCATGTATTTCCTTAAAATTCTACACACAATACCCCATAATGACAACGTAAAAAAAAAGATTTGTTGAAATTGTTGCTGACAATTAATTATTTGTTGCTCCTAATTTATAAAAAAAAAAAACCCTGAAAAATCACATTTACATATATATTCACGGCCTTTGCCGTGAAGCTCTAAATTGAGCTCAGGTTCATTCAGTTTCCACTGATCATTTTTGAGAAGTTTCAGCAGCTTAATTGGAGTTCATCTGTGGTAAATTCAGTTGATTGGACATGATTTGAAAAGCCATACACCTGTCTATATAAGGTCCCAGGGTTGACAGTGCATGTCAAAGCTCAAACCAAGCATGAAGACAAAGGAATTGTCTGTAGACCTGTAAAGCCTGGTTTATACTTGACGCGTCCGCTGGTTCACTTGAGTGTGCACGGCGAATGTGACATCATCGCAGAGTTTGCGGAGGTTCGCTTTGGGTGCGTGCAACATGATATACGTTGAATTGTTTTTTGGCTTTGATAAAATCTTCGCCAGATGCTCCACCCAGAGCACATGCTTCACACCTCAAGCTCACTAGCAGGCAAGGATCTCGGTGACGCTTTTGTTGTCTTGAATTTATGGCTGTTTTTTCTAAGTTGAGTATTGAAGGGAAATGTGCGAGATGGGTCATTGGAATCTTGTAGGCAAGATGCCCCGTTGCAGCATTGTGAGTCTCCGAGCTTGTATTTCATCTATTCTCTTCATCTAACTCTTGGATTTATCTTTGTGTATTGGATGTTGTACATTTATGAATTGGCTTTTTATTATTTGATTCTGTTATTGGCATGATACACTTTCATCTGGAAAATAAAGTGTTAAGTTTTGATTCATTTTGAATTCTCCTGAAATTTTTTACATCTAGATTAGATTATTTACAGTAGATTATGGGGAGGCTGGTGCTACCTTGATCTATGTACATGATATCCAAATGAAGTGCACGATACTGTATACAGCAGTAGGCACATTAGTGTGGAGACTATTCGATTTTTGGATATCGCTGAGGCAACCAGATTAATTGGGTATTAGTTAACCCTGCATCCTCTGACTAACTTCAGAATGTTGAGATCCTTTCAGTGAAAATGTTCGCAAATCACGGGGTGTAACAACTCTGTGCGGTATTGGGTCCCTAATAAATGTATAACTGAAGAGTATGGGATCAGATATGAATCAAAACTCTAAATTGAGTCATCAATGATGAATGTGATCCATTCTTACAATTAGAAATACAGTCTAAATTTGATGGTCCCATAATTTTTAACCTCCACCCACCAACTGGCTTTATTTTTGACCCAGGTCAAATACTCTCACTCTGGGAACGATCGTAAAAAACTGTCGATCTTTATGAGTCGTGATCACTCCATGTCTAAGGGATCTGACAGGCAAGGCATGGGGGACCAAGCAAACTGGCGGCGAGCAGATGCAGACCAGGCTGAAAGCAAAGAGGGGTTGCCGGCAGGTCTCTAGCTGCAGGTCGTCTTGAAAATAAATACTTTTTCTTAATAAAAAAAAATCCTCAAACAATTATTCATTCGTGCTTTATGGAAGCTGAAAAACAGCATCAATTTGTTTGGAGCCGTGTCTGAGTCCACTAGGCAAGGCAAGTTTATTTATAAAGCACATTTCATACACAGTGGCAATTCAAAGTGCTTTACAAAAACAGGAATAAAAAAGACAAATATAAGAACATAAAAACAACAAATAAAAATGATTACAAACCAATTAAAAACAGATTAAAATTTGTTAAAGCGGCTTATAAAAGAAAGAAAAAGAAAAGAAAGACATAATAGTGTAATCTGTCAGACGTAGCTCATTCAGTAAAGGCACAGCTAAACAGATGTGTTTTCAGTCTTGATTTGATTGTGCCTAATGTTAGAGCACATCTGATCATTTCTGGAAGTTGATTCCATCAGCTGGGGGGTGCAGTAGATTAAGACTGATTCACCTTGCTTTGACTGAACCCTTAGAATTTCTTATTTATGTGACCCTAAAGATCTGAGTGATCTGTTAGGTTTGTATTCAGTGAGCATGTCTGTAATGTATTGAGGTCCTAGGCCATTTAGTGATTTATAGACAAGTAATAATACTTTAAAATCTATTCTGAATGTAGCTGGTAGCCAGTTTAAAAATTTGAGGACAGGTGTGTTGGGCTCTGATTTTCTGGTTTTAGTCAGAATCCTGGCTGCAGCGTTCTGGATGAGCTGCAACTGCCTGACTGTCTTTTTGGGAAGGCCTGTAAGAAATGCATTACAGTAATCCACCTTGCTGCTGATAAAAGCATGAACAAATTTATCTAAGTCTTCACTGGAAACAAAGCATCAAATTCTTGCAATGTTTTTTGAGATGATAGTATGCTGATTTAGTTACAGTTTTGACATGACTATTGAAACTCATATCTGACTCCAGAATCACACCAAGATTCTTGACCTTATTTTTTTGTTGTTTGACCCTTAGAACCAAGGTACACATTCATCTTGAGAACCTCATCTCTGTTTCCAAATGCAATGACCATTTTTTTCTTTGTTTAACTGAAGAACGTTTTGGCACATCCAACTGATAATTTCATAAATGCATTGGCAGAGGGTGTCAATGGGTCTGTAGTCATTAGGCAGTAAGGCTAAGTAGATTTGAGTGTCATGAGCATAGCTTTGGTAGGAGATTTGATTCTTTCTCATTATTTGGCTCGGTGGGAGCATATAAAGGTTGCACAGCAGAGATGCCAGAAATGAACTAGATCAATTCAGATCCCACTAGATTCATTCCGAGGTGCACCAAGCTCTGTAAGTTCATAAACTGTTCCAGAAACTAGGATGATAACTGTAAGCGTACTGTAAGCGTACCGCGCCTGAGCCCAAGTGAACCGTGCTCAGGCCCACCTCTTCCAACCGGGCCAGGGCCGCCCAAGTGTACCGTGCCTGAGCCCGATTCAAACGATCCGGGAAGCGGGCCTGGGCACGGTTCGGATAGCATAGTGTGAGTAAGCCCTAAGACAAAGGCAGAGTCGTTAAAAGCCTGGCTGTAGCATTTGCATCACATCGGCTCAGCCAGTAGTCAGAAAGACAAAGGGTTAATGTCCCTCATGGCTGGGCTGTTATTTAAATGATATAATTAAAAACCAAAGAATATAACTTTTCAGTTATATTCAGTGGTGCAGTAGGTAGTGCTGTCGCCTCACAGCAAGAACGTCGCTGGGTTGCAGGTTCGAACCTCGGCTGGGCTGGGTCAGTTGGCGTTTCGTTGTGGAGTTTGCATGTTCTCCCTGCGTTTGTGTGGGTTTCCTCTGGGTGCTCTAGTTTCCCCCACAGTCTAAAGACATGCAGTACAGGTGAATTGGGTAGGCTAAATTGTCTTTAGTGAATGATTGTGTGGATGTTTCCCAGAGATGGGTTGCGGCTGGAAGGGCATCTGCTGCATAAAATTGTGCTGGATAAGTTGGCGGTTCGTTCCGCTGTGGTGACCCCAGATTAATTAAGGGACTAAGCCGACAAGAAAATTAATGAAATTAATATTTTCACACTTCAAACAACAAACACTTTAGTGAAACATTCACAAAACTTCAATCTTATCATTATAATAATAAAAAAAGACATTACATTAAGTTAAAACACAACTACAACATATTTACAGTGCACCTGTTTTTATACAGCCTTTTATTTAACTCTAAGATTGAGTGTTTTACCTTTACCCTGGTAAATCTTTTAACTCTATACCTCTGGTTTGATGGTAATAATTAAAACTTGTTATGCAAAACATGATTAGGATCAGAAATTACATTATTAGCTAATCTCATCAGGTTGTGTAATAGGCTGAGTCATGCAGCTTTTCTAGGGGCTGATTAAACAACCTTGCTTTCAGCTTTAGACAGACACCTAAACAAAACAGAGTTGCGGTGTTGCCTAATACTCATTATCATAGGCCCAAGTAACAGCAGAAGAGTCCACTTTCTTACTCTGTATGACCTGAGATGATGAAGAAAATGGATTACCTGCTTTGATCTCTTGCATACAACATCAACATGTTCTTTCCATGATAATGCAATGCTAATCATTACTACTAGATATGAGTTTGTTTCCGTGTTTGATTTCACTAACATTAATAAAAAAAAAAAAACAGGTGCTACATTATCAGATTTCCCCCCAAATATAATCCCTTCTGTTTTGCTCACATTGATGACAAGATCATTGTTCTCACACCATTCTACCAATTTATTTACACCCTGCTGATGGAATTCAGGACTGTCCCCATTATTGAATAGTTATTAGCACAGTGTCATCAGAATACTTTAAGATACACAGATTTAACATGTCAATTTGACAATCATTCATGTACAAGGTAAAGAGAATAGCATAACTGACACAACCCTGAGGTACTCCAACATTTCTTATGATAGTGGATGACAGTGTTTTGTTCACTCAGTGTTTTGGTTGACTCTCTGAACTCAGTTAGTAAGAAATAAGATGTACCAGAGAGTCAAGTAGGTATTAACACTTAACTGTGCATGTTTTGAAGCTAACATGATTGCTTTCATGGCGTTAAATGCAAGTTCTTATGGTATTTCTATTGGTTCTATTGGATTTGTCTGTTTAGAGATAATGTGCACTAAGGATGCAAAAGCATCTACAGGCGAACCGCCACAGGTCGAGGATTCCACCTAACATTGATTACATGTTTTCTATGCAGGAATTTTCTGTTTTAAAATATTTTTGACTGGCTTTGCTTCTGTCCTTTACTTTTATCCCATGTATGCAGGTGATTTAAAGTAGGCAAACAATCAAAATTAGATCCTTAAGGAAACCTTCAAGTATATCTAAAATAAGTAGACTCAACTTGTTTTGATGTTAAGATTGATGCGCTTTTAACTTCCAGAAATCCTGTATATTTAAACCAATCAGAAGATGACATGTGAAAATGTGTCATATGCATCAGATGTTTAGCCACATAGGTACAAAAGTGTACCTTTTAAAAAGGTACCTCCCTAGTGACAGATCTTTAATTCTGAGAGTGCAGGTCTGTGGGTGATGCTTGATGTTAGACATTAGTCAGACTATTATGTCTGAGACTATTATTATATTAATCATTATTATATTATTAATATTATTATAATTGATGGTATGATTTGTTTAAAATTTGAGTAAATGCAAAATTAGGTACACTGCTATTTAAAAGTTTGGAGTTAGCAAGTTTTTTTTAAAGACTAAAACAAAAGACAAACAAACTAAAATTTTAGATCCAAGAAAACTATTAAGCAGTACAACAATATATAATAATTCGGTATATAAGTAAAAAAAAAAAAGTTGTATTTATAAAATTATGTATATAATGCTTAGAAACGACATTGAGCTGCAAGCGCTGCGGTTTTCCAATTAGAGTGGGTGAGCTCAAACTGGTTTCCTCCATAACAGTAAACTCTCATGAACCTAGGCAAATGTAAGTCACAACATTAGTGTGTTAACAACCAGATTTTAGAAGTAAACAAACCAACAAATATTTTTGGCCTGGGGAAGATAAAATATATATATATATATCTTTTTATTCATTCATTCATTAATTTTGTTTTCGGTTTAGTCCCTTTATTAATCTGGGGTCGCCACAGCGGAATGAACCGCTAACATATCCAGCATATGTTTTTACGCAACGGATGCTCTTCCACCTGCAACCCATCATTGAGAAACATCCATACACACTCATTCACACATACACTACAGACAATTTTAGCTTAACCAATTCACCTGTACCACATGTCTTTGGACTGTGGGGGAAACCGGAGCACCCAGAGGAAACCCACGTAAACATGGTGAGAACATGCAAACTCCACACAGAAACAGCAACTGACCCAGCCGAGGCTCGAACCAGCGACTTTCTTGTTGTGAGGTGATTGTGCTATTCACTGTGCCACTGAGCAACCCAGAATCCTTTTAATTCATTCTTCTTCTTCTTCTTCTTTTTCTTCTTCTTCTTCTTCTTCTTCTTCTTCTTCTTCTTCTTCTTCTTCTTCTTCTTCTTCTTCTTCTTCTTCTTATTATTATTATTATTATTATTATTATTATTATTATTATTATTATTATTATTATTATTAT
>CAIGQZ010001336.1:28804216-28819136 GCA_903798205.1 Danio tinwini
ATTATTATTATTATTATTATTATTATTATTATTATTATTATTATTATTATTATTATTATTATTATTATCATTATTCCCAATTCTCTGAAATCCTAAGCAATTCCACAAACATTGCTGGCTAACATTAATCTGTCATTTATGCATTTATTTAAGTTTAACCCTAAAGCACTACAGTAAATTGAAACCATGGTTTTAGCATGTCTTATGATAGAAATTATACAATTACTCTAATCACTGTTATTAGGGTTTTCCCATACACAAAATTAAGCTTGATGAAACCAACATGTAAGTTTTGATTTGATTTTAATAAAAAAATATATATATTACATATTAATAAAAACATTAGGGAGAATTTTTTTCTGCTTTGCACTCTTATCCAAAGCATGCATTATCGTAAAAAGATAGCATTGTTTTAATGTGTGTAGAACTTTATTTTTATTTAGCAAAAGCTAAATTAGGCACACCACTATTCAAAAGCTTAATAAGTTGATATAAAATTTATTTTTTTAGACCAGCAGTCATCAAACTTGTCTCTGAAGAGCTGGTGTCCTGCAGAGTTGATCAAGCACACGTGAATAAGCTAATCAGGGTCTTAGGTGTACTTGAAACTTTAGGCAGGTGTTTTGAGTACAGTTACAGGGACTAGCCCTCCAGGATTGAGAATGGTTAGCCCTGTTTAGACTATTCTTTGATTTGGTGTTGATTTGGATACTTCTACTCCATCTCTCCATCTACTCCAGCTCCACTGCATATGCCCGGCTCCTTTTACGACACATCTCTGTTCCGGTCACCTGACATTCAGTGCATTCCAAAAGGAATATATAGCCTTTAAAGGGCACTTCAGAGTGAAAACAAAAATGACTGCCATATTGAAGAGTTGTTCCAAACCGAAGTGCTGAAAACTGGCCACTTCGAAGAGCCCTTAGTGTTTGTATGTATAAAAGTGCCTTTCGGAGGGCAATATGTCCCATATATCAAGGGTGTCCAAACTTGATCCTGGAGGGCCGGTGTTCTGCTAGGTTTATCTCCAACTTGCTTCAACACACCTGCCAGGACGTTTCTAGTATATCTAGTAAGAGCTTGATTCGCTGGTTCAGCTGTGTTTGGTTAGGGTTGGAGCTAAACTCTCTAGGACACCGGCCCTCCAGGACAGAGTTTGGACACCCCTGGCATATATTTATTGGCTGTTTCTCAATTACAAGACCGCAGAAATCAGACTTCTGCGTTCTAGTGGAGACTGATTTAGCCAGGTTACCTTCACTGGGATCTATTCGGAAGGGTTCATCCCTATGAGGTCCCTCTGAAGGGTTTAGAGCATAGAGATAAGCCCTTCCGAATTGAGTGCAGTGTGTGACACCAAGCAAATTCATTCCAAAGGGCCCATTAAAGTGGCCAGTTTTGAGTACTTCAGTTTTGAAAGACACTTCAAAATAGCAAAAATCTTACAAAGATTCTTTACTCAATACAAATAAATCTAATTAAAAAATTAATTTATGTCTTTGAAATAATATTAATGTTAATATTTACTTTCACTGTTTTATGTGCTTATTTAATCCACTTGTGCTAATCTAATCACTGCTAAATTAAAATTTGGACTTAAGTAATATATATTTGACATTAAAGAAATTTAAATCATATTCTTTCATCACAGTTCACCAGGTGAAATCACAGTTCACCCGAAAATATTAATCAGTAGCTACAGCAATGTATAATATTACTGATAATATGTAATGTTTCTTGTCTATTAAATTGTTTATATGTTTAATAATTACTTAACACATCTGCAAGCTTTGTGGTTTCTCTATTCAGAGTGGATGAGCTCAAACTGGTTTCTCCAACAACAGTTAACTCTCGTGAACCTAGAAAAATGTAGGTCACAACATACATTTTATAACAACCACATTTTAGAAGTAAATAAATCGACAATTCGTTTTAGCATGGAGGAGATGGCAGAAATTATGTAATTTTATATTTATTATATTATTATATTTATACTGTTTTATTTATTACATTTTATGCTGATATCCTTTATTTCTTATTATTATTGTTGCTATTGTTGTTGATGATGTTTATTATTATTATTATTATTTTTTTTTTTTCACAATTCCCTGAAATCCCAATCAATTCCACAAACATTGCTGGCTAACATTAATCTCCCATTTATGCATTTTATTAAGTTTAACCCTAAAGCACTACAGTAAATTGAAGTTGATATGATAGAAATTACAAAGATTACTCTAATCACTGCTAGGGTTTCATCAGTCAGAAAACTGTGACTGTAAATTTGTATTAAATATATTTAAATAGGCTTGTAAACTGTAGTAATACTTCACAATGACACTCTTTATTGTAATTTTTAAACAAATACTTGCAGACTTATCAAAAGGGATACAGAAAAAAAATTATTTTAGCCCCTCTCCCACCCCCCCCTTTTTATTACACCTACAGTAAATAGCGGTTAACTCAGCCCCTGTAAGCTTGCCATGTTTGGCTTCTCATTGTTTTAACATGTTTATTTACACAAAGAGCCTGGGAAGCACGAGTCAACATCGATCATAATCTCTTTTAACAGTTAATGACAACATTTTTGTGTTGTCCAGGATACGTTTCACACGTGCAAAAGCCTGTCTAACTATTTTACATTTGCTTAGAGAACTGATGGTAATTTAAAATGAAATCCAAAGCATGAAGTTCGTGTGTAGGAGTGTTTTGTATGCGGTTAATGCACAAGGGGGCTTGTTTCGGCTGTTCTCTCTGTTTTGGATGAAGTGATAAGGATCAGGACAGAGTAACATTAGTCACCTATTGCACCATCTGCTAGCCCTTTCCAGTCACAACACAAAATCACTTTGTCGCTCATAACGACCATTTTCCTGTCAGCAAAACTGTGTTACCTGGACCACGAATCTCCATTTAACTGTGGAAAAACGGATATGAGTTTTTTTTGTGTGTGTGTTACATAAACCAGTGGAATTCTTCATAATCTCGCCAATTTCTGCTGCTGTTCTGCGTTTGGCCACGAGATGGCAATATTTTGCCATCACTAAAATCGTTTTTCAAAAACAGCCAGCTACAGTACTGTAGCTTGAATAGCTACATACAGATAATTACTGTGAACTATCTTCAGCTTTTAGTGACACCCCTATACAAAGTCTGTTTATGCTGGACATTGCTCAATTAGGGTTTGGGATCAAAAGGAAGATCAACTTTGACCTTGTTTTACCTTACAATTCAGTAACAGCTGTGCAGTTTTTTTATGATTTGCAACAATTGATGATTGCAGATTCACAAGGTTTAATAATTAACCTTCTACTTTCAGTCAATTTATTTGAATTGCTAACAATAAAAAAACAGTAATTAGATCATTTTGTTAGGACAATAGGCTATTGCATTACTTGAGTTTAGTGTAGCACGCTAGTACTTAAGTGTGAGGTAACTTTTACTTTAGTGTTATTGTTTTGTCTACTTACTGTAGTACTTACTACTGTATTAACAGCAAATTATGCATAATTAAATGCAACTAACATAAACCAAACCTATTCTTAACCCCATAACTGGAATAATCAAGAGACCACTTGAAAATTCTATAAATGTCTGATGAAAATATCTTAGAAAATCACTTGTTCAGAATAACAAATGCTGTCATTTTATATTCCACCAAATATACATTTTCTTGCCTTTTTTTTTAAATTTCCAATCCCTGCCTGAAAAAACTGTTTAAACCAGCCTAAACTGGGTGGCTGGTTTTAGCTGGTTGACCATCCTGGTTTTAGAGAGGTTTTGGCCATTTCCAGCCTGGTCTTAGCTGGTCAGGCTGGGAGATGACCAGCTAAAACCAGCCTGACCAGCCTAGCCAGTCTGGAAGTCCAGCCAAAACCAGGCTGGTCAAGCGGGTTTTAGCCGGTCATCTCCCAGCCTGACCAGCCAAGACCAGCCTGGAAATGGCTGGAAACCAGCCTGGAAATAGCCAAAACCCCTCTAAAAGCAGGCTGGTTGACCAGCTAAAACCAGCCAACCAGTCTAGGCTGGTTTAAGCAGTTTTTTTTCCAGAAGGGATTGTCTTTATTTATTTTATATAGCTGTATGTTAAATATATTCTGTTATTTGTAAAGATTTCTAGGTTTTATTGCAAATTAAAAAATGTAACCTAATGCTACCCTAATAGTTTTAAAGACACAAATAAGACAATATTCAGTTGTATGAAGTAAACTATTAAAGGTATGAAGAGATTTAAATGACACCAAGAAACCATTTAGAACGAGTTAAATGTGAAAATGCTTATGTGAATAAGTCTAGGATAGTTGTATGGTAAGGCAGGAATGTGCTCTTGACATTGCAAGGTTTATTTACGCTGTGTTCATGGTTGGAAAATGAATTGTTATTATTACACTCTGTATCAACAGCCCTGTGACCCAGTTATGAGATATGAGCGAGGAAGAGAATTAGCGTTCATTATACATAAACTTAAGACTGACCTTTCTCTGCCAGTGGAATTACGAGGTTATAAATGTTTCAGAAAACATCGAATACAAATATTTAGCCCTGAATTCCTGGTAATAAAACACTCGTGACACTCGCTGATTAATTACTGCACAAAAATGCAGGTTTGCCTTTATTTATTTTCAAACACAATAAAAACTAAATAAGAATTATTCACATTGTTGCCTGGATCAATTCTGTCAAAACAAATGAACAGAAAAACATCCCTGGAACTCTAACATAATTACTCAAAAAACACCTACAGTTATTTTTTTTTTCCTTCATAAATAGGCGCAAACAAGTACCATAAAAAGATCTCATATAGACACAGTGTAGAGGAATAGTAAATGATCAGCCATATGCCAGGGTTATACAGCAACTCTCCAATCTGCCACTGTTTCTTCTAATTAACACCATATAAGCATCTGACAGTTTCTTACACATAGTTTGGATGACATTAATCAATATGCCAGAAGTGATACAAAAGAAGTATTTTGCGTAATACAAAATAAACTTTTCTTTAGCACTTTCCCTAATGGATCATTTCATGCTACCTCGCTGGTTGATGCCATCAACCTTAAACTTGGGGAAAGAATACGTCTTTAGTCTCTTTTGTCAGTCTAATCAACAGCGACTTGCCAAGAAATGACCCCTCTTGGCTAATTATCCCTTTTCGAGTTTTAAACGAACTGGTGTGGTCCAATTCAAAATCACATTGTTACTAGAAAAAAAAAAGAAGAAGAAGAAGAAGCTGAATTCTTATACTCTAGGAGTAACACAGATTCTATTTACAGCTTGAAACGAGGGCTGCGGGAAACAGCCCGTCCGGCCGTTCATAACGTTCCTGTTTTTATACTTACAACAGAACTCTGTTTCTAAGGCAGTTGACTAGAAAAGATCATTACAGTGAGGAAGAATGATACGACGAGAAAGGGCGTAAAGGAGGAGCGGAGCGAGACGCAGGAGTCATATCATTTGCATTCTTTTTTTTGTGGCTTTTTTCACATTGCGATTTTTCCTCTTTTTACACACACACACACACAAAAAAAAAGAAGTTCTGTTTTGGTTTTTGTTCCGCCGCTTGTCAGCGAGAGCTTGGAGTCTCCGACACGCCACGGTAAGTGCTTAGAAACCGATGGATTGACACAACCTTCCTCCGAGGCAAATTGACCTACGCAATGTCTTAAAAACCATAAGCAATCTCCAATAAAACGCACGTCTACAGGGGGTTTCCATACACGGCCTCTTATTAGGTACGCAACGAGGACGCGGAACAATAGGAGGGCGTTAAAAAGTCAATATCATTAGAGAGGTGATTGCATTTAAACAAATTTTTAGCATATAATTTACATGTTCATGCTTTCGATGATTTAAACTCTATTTTAAAGATCCAAAATGTCTGAATGTCAGAAGCTAGAAGGAGATACAAATTCCAAAGCCACCACGATAGGGTGCACTAAAGTGAGCCATGAGAAAGAAAACATTCAAATGTTGTTTAGCTGATGCGTGGATTGAGTCTAGTCTAAAAGAAGGCCTGAACTCTCAGGCCCTGAATAGCTGTACTGGGATGAACTGCCTTGGTCCTGTGAGCGTGAAGGAGCATGAGGTTGAACATGTGGATCAGGTCAGGTACAGGGCTTTGTCCCTCTGCAGAGACCTGTTGGGGAGAGAAACATGAAAATGTCAAAATGGCAGCAAGAGAAATTGGCATCAATGAACGCAGCCCGATCCCAAATGGCACCAGCCTCATTCACACTAGCAGCGACTTTGCAAACGCAGGTCTGTCTAGGTCTACAGCACGGAGAATACAACCAGCCTCTGAGCGAGTTAAGAGAGGATCACGTGAGCTCTACTGGTGCTCCAATTGAAAGTCGCCCTTTATTTCCATAAAAGATTCTCAACTTTGTTGTGTCTCTCAACACGCCCACCTGGTCTCCAACGTTTGCTGGCGCTTGCTTAGACCGAGGTCACTGGAAGTCACTCACTCTTCGTTAAAATGAACGTATTGTGGCTTTCACGCTTGTTAATAGCTCATCAGGAAAAGTAGATAAGCTAATAGCAAACTACTACTGTGCACTTCTATAAAGTAGCTAGTTACAATATTTTTTTTACAAAGGTGTCTATTACAAGAGTGTCAATAAATTTAAATTTTAAGTAAAATATTTGCTACTTAAAACAGTGCATAATTAAAATGTCAAAGCTTAATGTTTTATTACAGTTTTTAAAATGATCAGACTGCCAAGAGCACAAATCTACAATTCAAGACTTCACACTTAGCTGATGATTAATTATAAAGCTTGTTTGGCTTGCTGTCCCGGGAGAGAGCCCTGAGCTCATAAGATCCTCGAGCCTGGGGCTCCCTCCCATTTGCAAGGCGAGAGGGGAGTTTGAGCTCAGGTAGATTTCGAGAACTCGAAGTAGCTAATGAACAGATAGTGATTGCTTTAAAAAGATAGCTACTTACTAGAAGCATGTCTATGTTGCCGATTTGGATTAGTCAATTAACTTAAGTCGCATGTTTTTGGATGGTGGGAGGAAACCGGGGAACCCGGGGGAAACTCTGTGAGCACGGGGAAATTGTGTAAACTCCGCACAGAAATGTCGACTGGCTTGGTAAGGACTAGAACCAGTGACATTCTTGCTGTGAGGCAACAGTGCTAACCACTGGGCCACTGTGCCACCCATCTAAGAAAGGAGGAGAAGTAGGGGTGGAAGGGGGATTCTTCAAAACGAAGATGGCTGTTATATGGAACTTAGGGTATTTATAGTGGCTTAGGACTCGTCTGATTGGTGAATCATAAATTGAATTATGTGGGGCCGGCTGCAGGCAATCATAAGCACGTGATCCTCTCGAAATTAGTTTATAAATAAACTTCACTAAATGTATCATTTCAATAACAACATAATTCACTTAGATTAAGCACATGGCAGTATTTTCTCAAAAAACTGGGACATATGGCTTCATTTTGTTAAGAAATGTTATTGTAATCGTCACACGTTACGTTACACGTTACACGTTAACGTTCTAACTTCAGGATAATTGTCAACTGTTAGAATACATTATGGACAGAATTTTTGAACTGTTGCTACTAAATAAATGAATAAATAAATAAATAAATAAATAAATAAATAAATAAATGTAAAACCATGAAATGTGTGATTTACAAACAGATAGCTGTAATACACTATTGTAGATTGTGATCTTGTAAAGTTGATAATATGCTGCTTCAGACCATTGCAGGTTCATGAAATGAAATGTAGCTGATGTCAAGCTACTTGACAGAAAAAAGTAGCTAGCTAATGTACAGGAAATGCTACATTGTATACAGTGGTGTGCAGTAACAAATTACAAATACTCAAATTACTGAGTATTTTTCTCAGGAATTGTAATTTATTAAGTAGTTTTAAAAACATGTATTTTTGGTTTCTCCTGAGTACATTTTTAGTACTGTATTGGTACTTTTACTCCACTATTTTCCTTCAACCTGCAGTCACTACTTTATTATATTTCTTGTCTATGGTAATTGGCTAGTAGAGAAGAAGTAAAAGTAGAATAATCAGTTCTGTGATTACCATCCAATCAAATCCCATAGATTTGACATCTAGAAAAAATGTAGAAAAAATCTAGAAAAAACATAGAAAATCTCATTATACAGAACAACCTCAAGACACAAAAATGTTACACGCAATGACCAAGAGATTGTTTAGACTTCATGTAACTGATGAAAAGATGGTGGATGTCTACTGTATAATGACTGAAATCACCAAATGACCTTAAACAATCACTAAATGCACTATAGAATGTTACGTTTTCACACACACATGCACAAATTGACGCATTAACCTTTCCCAGCGTAACACTCATTACTCACTTATTACTCTTGAGTACTTTTAAAAGGTCTACTTTTGCTCATACTTTGAGTAATAACAACAGATACTTTTACTCTACTTGCACTACATTTTTGGGTAAGTAATGGTACTTTCACTTGAGTTTGATTTTTCAGTATTCTTTCCACTACTGATTGAATACTAAGTAGCTGAGCCACTGTAAAGCTACTGAAATTGTAACTAAGATAGTATTTTTGGGGTTTGTTTTTAGAAGAAATGCTTCTTAGATTGCTATTTACAAGTATTGAGCATTGACGATACATGCGGTTCCAAACAGGGCCTATAAGTGAGCACTCTCTGAAGACAAAACCTGATGAATAGGACACCCTATGGTCTTGTGGATTGAAACTACACAGGCCATTGTACACTGACTGCAAGGGGTTGGACTACCATTTGGGAATGGACCTAAGATTGACCTGTCTGCTTACCCGTTGCCGCAGTAGTCAGGGGACCAGTCCAGGCCCTGGGTCGGTCCATTCCTGCAGCCGGTGCGGTAGTCCATTGAGGGGGAGAGGCCAGGTCCGGCGGAGGATGTGACATTTACCATGCTCTGATACTCTGCCTGAAGGGGGAAACCCTGAGAAGGAGAACACAATAACAGATCACATATTAGATCTCGCAGAGCTACAGAGATGAGAGAAGCAAATTGGAATTTACAGTTGAAGTCAGAATCATTAGCCCCCCTGTTTATTTTTTTCCCCAATTTCTGTTTAATGGAGAGACGATTTTTTCAACACATTTCTAAACAGAATAGTTTTAATAACTCATTTCTAATAACTGATTTATTTTATCTTTGCCATGATGACAGTAAATAATATTTTACTAGATATTTTTGAGACACTTCTATACAGATTGAAGTGACATTTAAAGGCTTAACTAGGTTAATTAGGGTAATTAGGCAAGTTATTGTATAATGATGGTTTGTTTTGTTCACTACAAAAAAATAGCTTAAAGAGGCTAATAATTTTGACCTTAAAATGGATTAAAAAAATTTCAGAACTGCTTTTATTCTAGCCGAAATAAAACAAATAAGACTTTCTCTAGAAGAAAAACTATTATCAGACATACTGTGAAAATTTCCTTGCTCGGTTTAACATGATTTGGGAAATATATAAAAAAAGAAAAAGAAATTCACAGGGAGGCTAATAATTCTGACTGCAACTGTGTGTGCCAGACTAAGTTATTTCAGCACAATATTGATTAAATAGCAAAAAGTTTAAATTAATTTACTTGTGTTCTTCTATGCTGTTTTGTTGTTTTTGTCCATATAACATAAATGTTTATATTCTGAAGCCTCAGAGCAAGTTTTTGTTGGGAACTGAAATAAAATTCAAACATTTGAGACTTTTCTAATTAGATTTTTTTTATCCTTTCTTATGGTAATGTGTTCCCGTGATGGATTTTTTTGCATCATTCCTACAGTCTTCAATGTCACGTGATCGTTTAAAAATCATTATAACATGCTGATTAGTTGCATTGTGCTGCTTGACACATTATTGCTATGTATGTCTTAGTGATCATTTCTGATCAGTTTAATGCATATGTAATGTATAAAAGTACTAATAGTAACAATAAATCTTTTGGATACTGATTACGCAGAAACAAAAGCTTTTAACACTTTTGAACAGTAAAATGGACAATTTTTTATATACAGTATGCATTGGTCGTTGACTATATTTTCTTTATTTTACCAGATAATAAACCCATTGAGATTAAAATCTCATTTACAAAAGTGACCTGGCCAAGGGGTCCGCAACACATGACTTATGAAAAGTAATAGTAATAATAATAAATAAAAAGTAAAGATAATATTCAATATATAATAGTCATTCAGCTATACCACATTACAATGTGTTAAAAACACAAACAATGAGAAATGGACTTTTGATGTTTGTTATAAAGGATAGAGAAAATTAATTAATTGGGATGAGCTCAGACATTTTCAGTTCAGACTGAAGAGTATTCCAGGATGAGGGGGCAGCATGACTAAAGACTTGTTTCCGTATTTCAGTACGAACCCGGGGAAAAGTCGAATGATAAGTTTCACTTGAACGTAGGACATACTGGCTTTTTGACCTATGAAGAAGGGAACATAAGTATAAAGGCGCCAGACCCAGAAGAGCCTTGTAGACCAGAGTCATCCAGTGGATGTACCTTCTTACATAAAGAGAAGGCCACTCAGCTTTGGCATACAGTTCACAATGGTGAGTCTACAACAGCCTGTAACAAACCTCAGAGAGCTATAATGATATACTGCCTGATAGAATGTCATTATTAAAGCTCGCTTTGAATATGATTTTCAAATTTGGGGGATGTGTCCCATTGTGACAGGTTTACAGTCTGGATAACTGTCCCTCTTATCTAATTTATTGAATCAGTTTCGCCCCATGAGGAAACCAGAGCAAAGCACAAAGCAGCTCGTCCAGTCTAATTTCAGCAAACATCCTACGCCATCTGAAGTGGACACGATGACAGTGTAAAGCAAGGAGCCTCAAATGAGCATTAATGAGGAACTGCGTTCGGCGAGGCTGGTGGGGGTTGAGACGAAAAATAAACCAAGCAGATATTTTAATTTGAAGACTTCTTCTCTGTTCTTAGCCTAAGAAAGACTGCATGTGAAAAGGAAGTTAATCTCAGTGGTACACAAGAGAATCTGCCTGAAAGAGCAAGACAGCAGGTGGCTGCGTTTTTTCCCCCTCCAGAGATTCTACCTATTCATGAATTGTTCCTCAAATTCTTCTCCTTCATTCGATCACAAAGGCTCCATCTGCCCCTTTGTGTCCCCACACCCCCCCATCCCAGCTCCGCCCCCCTCCCCCCAGCCTGCCTCGGCTCACCGAAAAAGTTGAACCGGCGTTTTTGTTTGCTCTCCACAAATATGCAAAAATGAACGAGGATTATTACTCCCCTTTGGATTTAAAAACTCTCCCATAAAGGCAGGATCTGCGGAACAGGCTTAAGAACTCCCCAAACGGAGGAGAGAAAAGCCAAGTTTAAGCATTCGTACTCTCCTCCGTGAGATTGACACAGCCATACAAGGAGCCCTGTGGTAATCTAAAATTGGACTTCAGACAAATTCACACTATAATCTGCATGAAAATTAGACACATTTTTTTTTTTTGCCTGACGACGACGATGATCATCCACAGCAATAGTTAATTTTCCTGCCGAGCAGTGATAAAAAAGAAGCACATGAAATTCAATCAAGTAGTTGCTCTTTTAAATACAACGTTTCCCAGAATTCCCAGCAGGCACAGGAAGAGAAACTTACAACAATGGGTTCTTTCATATTCAAATGTGCACGGCAAACTTTATTTTTTTATTTATTTTTTTTTTTTGCAGCAACAGTTTGAATTGGAAATATGTTTTTTGACTTTCATCAATACATAGCGACGTAATTCAAACAGATCCCTTGGCAAAAGATCAAACCGCTGTCACTGGATAGCATGTCACCTGTTCTCCTGACCACCTGATTCATCTCTCTTTATAAAGCTAATCCCTGTTTACGCCAAGACAATGTGATTCCCCGCCCTCTCCTTCCCTCCAGCAGCAGTCAGTCCTGCCTTCCAGCTGATGCTCATCTCATAAAGAGCTCGCAGACACAAGGGTGCTATTCATTAGGACCTCATTACAACCTCATCTCAATCCCACTGAAGTTCCAGCACAACTCAGGCCTATTAAGACATGAAGCGGACCAACACGTTACTCTCAAAGAGATAGTTCCCCAAAGTTAAAAATGTACCATCCTAAAGTGGTTACAAACATTTACGAGTTTCTTAACTCTGTTGAACACAAAAGAAGATAGTTTGAAGAAAGCTGAAAACCTGTAACCATTGGCTGTAGGAAGAACAAATACTATGGAAGTCAATGGTTACAGGTTTCCAGTGTTTTTGAAAACATCTTTGTTTGTGTTTATTAAAGGGTGACTAAATTATGACAGAATTGTAATTTTTGGGTGAACTATGCTTTTAGCTGTGTTCTCTGTGTCACAGTATTTTTTTTCATCCACATATTTTAAGCACATTTTCTATTATTGTTCAACTATTGCATGAACAAATCTTGATGGAAATGCCAAGATGTGTGTAAATTCTGAAAGTGTGCCGCATACATGTACAAAACATCCACACAAATGAGTAGGATCAATTTTTTAACAGATTTAAAAAAATGGTCACACTTTATTTTGATGGTCCGTTTGTTGAATATAAGTTACTTGCATCTACATGTCAACTGATTATCATTAGATTATAAGTAGACTGTTCGGTTGGGGTTACGGTTAGGGTTAGTGTAAGTTGACAAGTACTTGCAAAGTTTCTTATAGTCAGTTAAACGTCTGTTGAAGGACTGTTAAATGTCAGTATCAACAGATATTAAGCAGACAGTCTATATTAATACTCAAATGGACCATCAAAATAAAGTGTTACCAAAAAAATAAGCATAAACTATGATGGAAACACATTTGGAAAATGGGCCTCAGGCTACATTTTCACAAAACATAAATTACATTGCTCCATTTACATTTATTTGCACGTTTTAGATGCAAAATAGACTAGAGGGGTCTGATGACATTGTTGTGAATCTGAAATACATTACTCAGGGTGTTTTGTTATGCATTACAGAGGCACATTCTTGTACACATCAATGAGATGATGGGACTTGTCAGATCACCTAGTTTTACCTTGATTTTACATTCATTTGACTTCATCTGTGCTTCAAAGAACTCAAACCTGAGCACTCTGTACAACACCGTACAAGCTGAGCTATTGAGTAAACTGACCATGCCAGAAAAGTTGTCCACATGGAGATAGAATAGTGTGGTGATTGTATTTGATTACAGATCATAATTAATTTGTCAATAATATATCACTTTAAAGACCATTAGTGTGAAAAGGAACAAAATTGTTGGTTATACTGTCCTGTAGCATTCATTTCCTCTATAAACTGCAGGACAATACAATGTACAATATGTTGAAGTACGTTGTTGTGTCTTCATTCATTCATTAATTTTCTTTCAGCTTAGTCCCATTATTCATCATGTGGTCACCACAGCGGAATGAACCACCAACTTTACCAGCAGATGCCCTTCCAGCTGCAACCCAGCACTGGGAAACATCCATACACACTCATTTACGCACATACATTACGGCCAATTTAGCTTATTCAATTCACCTACAGCACATGTCTTTGGACTGTTGGAGAAACCGGAGCACACGGTTCCAACACGGGGAGACCCACACCAACACAGGGAGAACATGCAAACTTAACACAGAAATGCCAACTGACCCAGTTGGGACTCAAACCAGCGACCTTTTTGCTGTGAGGCGACAGTGTTAACTACTAAGCCACCATGTCGTTCTATTTCCAATCTTTGTTGCAAAAAAGTAATGTGATTTGGTTTTAACATCATGTGATAACATAAAATGGGCAAGAAGGGATGCCATTAATAGACTAACCAGTGAACAGCCCACATCTGAAATGTTGATTTGGTCATTCTAAAATCCCTCCATTATCAAAGTGGTTTGGTATTATTACCTCCACATCTGTCTTGAGTGGCTGCGCTCCTAAAAATTGGTGTTTACTGCATTTTGTCTTTATTTTCTGAGGCACAAGTAGTTTATTATATAAGAAAAAGGCCCACAGTGACTTCTCCTACCGTAGCTAATTCTTCTTTTTGATATTTGACGCCCGTTTATGCCTTACAATGTCCATGCTAACATTAATTCTAACATAAGACTTTGTGTATAATGCTTATGTGCTATTCCAGTTTTTTGCATAAGTTTACTTTGCATCTTTGGACAAAAACATAGCTAGTAAGTATGTATGGAGACTCGAGCTTCAAACCTTTTCGTAACCACCGCTGCTTGAGATCTTTATCAGAGAAGCGAGGGTTTAATTAGCGCTGATGCTAATAATGAGGATGAGTGTTTAACATGGCACTGCAGTTGAAACTCCCTTCACCTCCTCACGTGCTGAAGCAGGAGAGGCAATAAACACGGTGGATGTTATATCAAAAGAGGTTGTTTTCTCTTTTAATTAGATTTTTTTGTGTGTGTGCGAATGGGTTTATTTGCTTTCTCTGCTTTTCTGTTGTCTGCGTCCTCAAAAAACAGCTTTCTCCTCCTATACACTTTAGCAGAGAACTAATTTCATTTCCTTCGGCCCAGTCTGAAAAACTGTTTTCATCAGATAGCTGAGGCGTTTTGTCTTCCACACTGATGTATTCATCAATCTCAATGTGAGATTTTTTTTTTTGGTGCAACCTTAAGTCACATCCAAATCCTAATGCATCTGTTTATTACAGAGAGAAAATTGAAAATCTGTCTGTGTGATACGCTGGGATTTTTTTTTGCACACTGTGGACATAAAACAAGCTGGCAGATATTAATGGTTCCTCTCTTGACCTCATTCGCTGGCGCGAGAGATAGGCTGAAGGGGCCGGAAATGATGAAAAATGAAATGGTGCAACATCTGCTGCATAAACAGCACTTCTTTTACTCTCACATCTATACATACATCTATCTATATCTATATCTATATCTATATATATATATATGTA
>CAIGQZ010001336.1:28819536-28831974 GCA_903798205.1 Danio tinwini
GTGCGTGCGTGCGTGCGTGTGAGTGTGTGTGTATGTTTGTATATACAGTTGAAGTCTGAGAGCAAGAAAATTTTCATAGTATGTCTGATAATATTTTTCTTCTGGAGAAAGTCTTATTTGTTTTATTTTGGCTAGAATAAAAGCAGTTTTAACATAAAAAAAACATTTTACGGTCAAAATTATTTGTCCCTTTAAGCTATATTTTTCCGATAGTCTACAGAACAAACCATCGTTATACAATAACTTGCCTAATTACCCTAACCTGCCTAGTTAACCTAATTAACCTAATTAAGCCTTTAAATGTCACTTTAAGCTGCAAAGAAGTGTCTTGAAAAACATCTAGTAAAATATTGTTCAATGTCATCTTAAATACACAATCCCCTCAAACATTTGATTAGCACTCAAACATCTTAAGTACTTTTAAACATCTGTTCTCCTGAATAAATGAGGACAAAAGTGCATCACGATGAGTGTTGTGTCTGACCTGGGCCATGGATGGTGAGTGCAGGGCCAATGTGTGGCTGCCGATCTGCTGCTGCTGCTGCTGGTGGTGGAGACTGAGGTGCTGGTGTAACGGTGGGCTGATCTGCAGTGGTGGAGGAGACGATCCCGTCATGCTGCTCATGCTCACCGCTCCGGGCCGGGATGCTCCACCTCTGGGCAGGCCTGGCTGCATGGGGGGCAGATGGGAACTGAGTCCTGGCTGCTGGTGGTATGGAGGAGCCATGTAGAGACCTGGATGGGTCTGGCCTGCCCCGGAGAACACTGGTGGCTTGGGCCCAAGCATCTGAGAGGCTTGGGACGCCTTCACATCACCCGGGTCATTATAGCTCTGGAGGATTTAAAATAATGTTAACGAGGCTTTTCATTGGCATTTAAAAGAAATAGCTGAGTATAAAAGAGCAAGCTTGATATGGCTGATTATGAGACAACTTTTTTGACCATGTGTATAATTTTTATAGCTAAATAATCTAATTGAGTTTTTATGAATAAGTTATTAGAAATGAGTTATTAAAACTAATATGTTTAGAAATGTGTTGAAAAAAAATCTTCTCTCTGTTAAACAGAAATTGGGGAAAAAAATAAACAGGCGGGCTAATAATTCAGGGGGGCTAATAATTCTGACTTCAACTGTATATAGCAATAAATATGAATGTGATCAAACTAAATACTGTATATGTATGTGTTTATATATATATATATTTTAAAATAAGATCTCAAATAAAAGCAATTTTTTTTTATCAAAGAATCCTAAACTCCTAAAATGTATCACAGTTTGCACGATACTATGAAGCAAGAAAAAAGTTTGCAAGCACTGATAATTGTAAGAATTGTTATTAGTGATTTTTGTTTTACCAATAATAAAAGCAAATCATTGTATTATAAAGATTTGTGAAGGATCATGACACTGACTGAAGACTTGAGTAATGATGATGGAAAATTCAGCTTTGATTTACAGAAATCAATAAAAATGTGAAACTACATTCAATAAGAAAACATTTGTAAAAACGTTTTGTTAAAATTGTAATAATATTTCACAATTTTCACAAATACAGAGTTTACTGTATTTCTCAACCTTGGTGAGCAGAATTGACCTCTTTTAAAAACATTAACAAATCTTACTGACTGGTGGTGTACGTATTTAAAAAAAAAGGTATATATTCTGTAAGGATGTTTAAATCCTTTGAGAATATCTATGCAAAAATCAAATTGATGTAATTAGAAAAGCATAAATGTAATAAAATAGTTATATTAAAACATTTATAATTAAATATAAATGCATGTTTTAATATTGAATATCTATCTATATTCCATTCAATATATATATTCCATTGCATTCTATCATTTATTTTTCATGCTTGCTTTATAGTATTTCCACTCATTTGCATGAGAGGAGTGTGTTTATTACAAAAAACTTCTTTAAACTTGAATGTCTCTTTACAAACAAGATGTATTTTCAAGTCAGTGACGCACCTGAGACACGAGGCTTGCTCTGTACGCAGCCAGCTGTTTGAGGTACTCCTTCTTTGCCGTTTCAGTTTTTTTCTTGTACACCTGCCAGGGTAAAACAAACAAACAAAGCAAAAAATATATATATTAAGAGGCCAAAGCTGTTCTTCGTGTTCCTGTGCACAATTATTCTTAGAAATGGGATCTAATGGCAGTCCATTTATGAGCCATAATGCGTAATTGTTGTTGGAGCACTGAAATGGTGCTTGAGTGCAGCCCACTTTATCCATCGCTTGTTCTTCTGCCTTTATGGACTGTCCATATTTCCCCTTTCAGTTGGGGCATATGTGTAATTATTTGCCCATCAATACATCTGTGCTGTTATTACCTCGACCGATAGACCTCTACTAAAAAGACAAGAGCAAAAGAGAAACAAAAAAACAGCAGAGAGACATGATGTTCTTTTATCAGGCAAACATCCTCTCCCGAGCCAAAGTACTTTTAAGTGTTTTCATCAGCTTCAGCGGCTGAGTGTTTTACATAGTAAAAAGAGCACAAATCAGCAACTGTAGAAAAAATAAAAAGAGTTATTAAGCTTTTTTTATGACTGTGTATGCTGTCTGGTGGCTTTGCTGAGAGAAACGGGTACTTTCAGTTGTGTTTATTCTGAAATCAGAAGTGACTCTTTTAGTCATGTTATTCTTCAAACCCTCTTCCAAATTCACACACCCGATAAAAGAGTTGAGGTGTTAAAGTACGCACTAATCCGTTTCATCGCTACTGCTTTCAGTCTTAAACATTTACTAGTCTATTTACTGTACTAAGATGCGTGCGATATTGCTCTTTGAAAAAACACAGTTATTGTAAGGCACAGAGATGAGAAGTAATTGTTATTTAAATGCTTGACACTAACGTCTATCTTAAAAACAAAGAGAAAAACTGATAGTTGATGTTATTTAAGTGTATTTTCAGAAACTATTGTGGTTGTTTCATTGTAAATGTCAATTTATATTTTGTTTTTATTCATCTTCATCTTTAGTTTTACTTTTATTAAAACACTGTCAAACTAAATCGAAAGAAATCTCAGCTAAAGAAAGATAATGCTTGACTGTAAACTTGAATTTGTTAACAATATCCAAAGCATTTATTAGTTAAGTTGATTTATGCGTTAAATACATTAGATATAAAAATATTAGTATATTATTTATTTACATGAACTGAAAATTAGTTGATGCATATTGAATATTAAACAAGAATAATATATGAATTCTCATTATTAATGACATTTAATGTATTACAGTTTTTCACAATTGTTTACACACATTTGCTAAAAAACATGTCACACAAACCACAAAACAAACACACATTGGGCAAAACCCTTCAATTCTCCTGCAAAATCAAACTTTACATTCAAAACAATGTGATTTCTTCACATGATGGTGTTTTGTTTTTAAATGACACACACACAAACCATCACATGAATAGACATTTATAAGAATCAGTTGATCACTGATGCGCTTAATGTAAAACACTACTTTTTTTGTTCAGCGTTACACTTACTACAGACAGTACATAGGCCTACAGAAGTGCATTGTAAAATTTTTCAAAATATTATTTTTATACAAAACACACAAATACACGGTACCAAATATATTTTCTGCATGAAAATTGTGCCAAATGCAGAGAATTGTGTGTAGTGTTTTAAACAAAATGTGTTTTAAATCTGCAATTTGAGCGTAAAGCAGGAATTGTGCTTGTAGTTTAGCAGAATTGTTTCATGGGGTTGGTGCATCAGTTACATGTTGTAGGCATTGTGTCTGAGGTACAAGTAATTGTGTGTAAACAATAGGGAAAAACTATAAATAATGGACCTAATTGCAAATTGTTTCAGTTTTTTGTTGTTGATGCTTATTTTACTTAAATTAACAAACCTTATTTTGTTTACTAAAATATCTGAGCCTTTTTTGTCCATAAGACAAAAGTTAAAGGGATAATTTCAAAAACTAAATGTGCTGCTACTTTACTCAGCCTCAGGTCTTTCAAGATATTAAAGGAAACCTTTTTCAGTTTCAGATTAAAAATCTTATTTACTCTTCTACTGAACAATAAAAAAGTAACCTTCATTTTTGTTGGCCTGAGGTGAGTAAAGTAATAGCCAATTTTAAAGGGATAGTTCACCCAAAAGTGAAAATGTACTCACTTTTTACTTACCTTTAATTGATTACAATTTTTTTAAACCATGGACCTTCATAGAAAAACAAATACTATGGAAGTCAATGGTTACCGGTTTCCAACATTATTCAAAACAACTTTTGTTTGTGTGTTAAATATAAAAACAAGAAAAAAAAGAAGTAAAGTCTGAAAAATTTTAACAGAATTTTGGGATTTTAAACAGTGTTTATGTCAAATATTCTTAAAATAAATCTTACAGTGTGTATATTTTTTTTATTTTATTTGAGCACAAACTATCTATTTTATACTGACAATTTTAGTGATTTGTCAGTATTTTGTTTATTTCTTTATAGTCAAGTACTATAAAATAATCCAGTCATTTAATTTTTTTTTAAGTTTTATCTGACTTGAACTGTTACTGTACTTTACTGTAAACACTCATTTGGTGATTGCAGACACTAAACCCAACATTATGTTAAATATTGTACTAAATATGTACCGAAACTTGATGAAGTGACAAGCAGACCTCACAAAATCTTTGTTTGTTATCTTCCATTAAATACTTTTGACACATATTTTCACACCTGACTCAGACTTCCCCTTCATGCACATCCGTGCTCGCGATAGACCACAACACCACGGCACACACACTGTTATTCAATGACTGCGGAGGGGGAAATCAGCAAACACTCTGACCAGCATCTGCGCCACCACATCTACTGCCACAACAAATCGTTATGTGGACATACTTTGTAATATATTATAGATAAAACCTTAGATAATAAACAAAACACGTGGGTTGTGTATATAGAAGCACTGCTGCATTACCTCAGTGTTTATCAGTCGGCCGCAAGATAAAAAAAGCACGATAAAGCAACTTATGCAGATTTATTAAAGACGCCATAAAGTGATTTGAAATACGCAGCTTTGTTTGATGTTTGGCGTTATTTCGACTGAAACATAAAGTAGCTCCTCCCACATTTAGAAAATAACCAGTAGAATTTTGTTTATGCCACATTTTATCCCTTTTATTAGGGTTGAATTGATCACATCGGCGAGTTCAGATCAACAGTTTTTCAAGTACTGTTTTTTAGTTTTATTTAGTATTTAGGTGAAGCCTTGGTGTGAGTGAGTGTTTACATATTAATAAGTGACTGATTTCAGCATTCTAATTTGTCTTAGCTATGATACTTCAGATACTGGAGAGCATTTGATTGGTCAGAAAATCTAACAAGAAACTGTACACAATAATTTCATAATAAATGTATATATATATTGTAAATGCAAATTTTGTCAGTATTGGAGCACAACAGCCTACAGATAATGTTAAAACTAGATCTACCGGGGCAGCCATTTTGACTGTTTTAAAATGTCTAGTTTAATAACCTTGTTAAAATAAAATCCATATAACTATAGTACTCTGACTTGAGACCCAATCCCAATTCTACCCCTTAGCCCTTCCCCTTACCCCTACCCCTCGTTTTGCGAATTCATGTGAAGGGGTAGGGGTGTATCATTTCTCTTTAGCTTGAAGGTGGGAAGGGCTAGATAGGGAAAGGGCTAGATAGCCCTTGAAACTGAGATTTTTTAGAACCACACTCAAACCAAGGAGTACGAAAATTTCCCAGAATACACCATCTATAACGGCACACGGAAGTCAGGAAGTCATTCATAACAGCGTTCATGTTTTACTGTCATGCTTTAAAAAAACTATTTAAAAAATGCTACATTTCACTATCTATAATCCATAATAATAACTCCTGTATAGCAGTTCCACAACATACTATAACATCTGTCACTCGATGACCCTCGAATATCCTATCAGAAAAGTCTAGTGGCTGTGAATGACCGTTATACGGTGTCTGGTATAATGTTAATGTTGCAATGACATATGATGACATGTGCAGGTGTTGTAGTGCTGTCCCATTACTTAGTGGTCAAATTTGAAGCCCTTCCTCCTCACTCTCTGTTTCAAGGGACAAAGGGATTGAGGATTGAGACAAAGGGACAAATTAGGATTGAGCCTAAATGTATGTTTGCTTCTAAATGTAGTATTTCAGTGACCATAGTGGTCAAATTGACCGCATGAATGTTAGTAACTTTTACCTTTTCCTGTTCTTTTGAATATGCATGTCTCTGTTGCCTAGCAACTTTGTGCTGAGCAAAAACATAATTTTACTTCATACATGTCTTTCGAACTTTTAGAAAAACAGCATTTTCACTGTGGTGATAAAACTTCAGTGGTGCTTTAGTAACTTACATTATGGGCTACATCACAAAAAAAGTATCTTATTTTTAGGGTAATGATTTATATATAGTGTAAATATGATGACAGACATTCAAAGTGAATTCTAATATCTACGTAGAAGTTCTTAATGTCAATATGATGAAGACAAAAAATAAAGTGTGAAATATACTGTAGTTCATAAAAAAAAATAATAATAATTCTGTCACCATTTACTCACCCGTAGGTTCTTGCAAACTAGGCCTGCACAATATTAAAAAAAAAATCACATTTTTTTTATTCTGTGTTTTTATATCACAATTTTATTCTGTGATATATATTGCTATAGGAATATAATTTCACTAGATTTGTGGAATAACTATTTGGAAAGAATTGATCATATTAGATTGATTGGGATGATTCTGTAAAGGAGTGTGTCTGCATAAAATATAAGAAACAATCTACAAGCATAGAGAAATTCGAATAAAGAAAAAGATAGCAATTAAATAAGCAGTGTTTTATTGTTTTCAGAGGAGTCGATCGGTATTCAGATATATAGTAATTGAATAATCAAATGTAAAATAATACCTCATAGTCTTTGTTTTATAAACAATTCAATAAAATGAATAGTTAATGTAAAAATAAAAATTGTTAAAAAAATTTACTGTCAATGTCAAAGTTACAAACGATACAATTTTTTGATGCCTTATTGCTTTTCAAACCCTCAGACAGTCACAGGCCTTAAAAAAAACACTTTCAAAATGGTACATTATAATCTAGACTCAACATTGCATATACTCGAATGATCATATTGTGATATCGATGCTGAAATGATATATTGTGCAGCACTATTGCAAATTCTTTTAAATGTATTTGGCTGAACAGAAATGTATAAACTCAGAAGAATGTCAGTAACCAAACTGATCACGCCTCCATTTACTGCCACAGTTGGAAAAACAAATGTCAGTAAATGGGTGGTAATTAATTTTTGGGTGAACTATCCCTTTAAGAGTAGCATACCGATACTAACACCTAACAAAACCTTCATTGTGAGTTTTCACTGTTTTTAAGGGGACTTTAAAACAAGAAAATCACCTGTTTCTGTTCCTCGCCCAGGCCATCCCACATGGAAGCCACTATTTTGGAAACCTCCCCGAACGTGGCGTTGGGGTTTTGTCCCTTAATGGCAGCCTGTGTGTCTCTGAAGAACAGGGCGTAGGCTGACACGGGCTTCTGGGGCTCGTTTGGGTCTTTCTTCTTCTTCTTCTTGGGGGTTTTGGGCTTCTTGGCCATGTCTGTGGCTGCTCTCTTCTCTGCCCCGTTTATCTGAAAGGAGAGCAGATCATTATGGTAAACAATAAATATATCCAATTAGATTAAGCCATAATAACAGCTTTATGAATGAATCATCTTGCTGAAGCCAGTTAGTGTGCCTTGTGTCTAAAGCCTGGAGCTGTGTTTAAAATTTTAATGATTGCAGTGCATTATTAGTATATACTGGGTTCCCACGCAGTTTTACCCATGAATTTCCATGACGTTTGGATTTGATTGTGATCGCTGTGTTTACACCTTCAAAAAACAACTTGAAATCATTAATTTTCTGATCATAAATACAGTTAATATTACCTATGGTGTGCTGTGATTATTCCATAAGTGGTTATTAATTATTGATCAATGTATGTTTTAAAAAGTCAGTTCTGATATAAGGGAATTTAAGTTACTAGTAAAATAAAGTATGATGCTCATCATAAATAAGTACACCCCTCACAAAGCTATCTTAAATTTATATTTTTAGTAGGAAGCTATACAATATTATATTTGTGCATATACATTAGATTAGTCAGTACTAAAGCCAAATCTGGAGCTTATCTAACAAAATAACTTATGATAACGGTCTAAAAACGAGTACATCCAAATTTATATGTTATAGAAAAATATTAAATACAAATTTAAAAAAGAGAAAATAAAATCAAGAGAAGCAGAAAAATGAAAAATGTAGTTAAAATTTTGTAGGTTGTCATTTATTTTTGCAATGTTTTGCTTGAATTTAATTGCATTATCTTTCCATTTCTAAATGTTTGGTGACTAAAATATTATTTTAATAAATATATCTGTTTAATAAAACAGTTTTGTTTAAATGCACCAAAATACATTGCCTATATTCACTGAGAAATGGAGAATATATTCATTTTCAAAATGGGGTGTACTCAATGATTATGAGCATTGTATTTAGATATAATTAAACTACTATTTATGCCATTGTCTATGCAATATTTGTGATTCCAAGATTAGTGAATCAATAATTTAATGTTTCAGAATATTACTGTTACACTTTAACACTGTAAATTAACAAAATAGAAACATAATTACTTGCATGACACAAAATCACCAACCCCATTATAATAAATATTAATTTTTAAATTTTCAAATAATTGAGCTTAAATCTTAAATAAATAAGACCTAAATAACAACTGAAACAAAACATTTATATGAACTACATAAATAATAAAGACACAAACATGACAAATATCCAACACAATTACTAAAACAAACTTAAATTAAATTGAAAAAAGTACAAAAGTTACAATTTTAGTTACACAAAAATAACACTGCAACAAACAGGTACAGTATGTGATCTTTTTCCTCAACATTTATTTCAGTTTGAAAAAAATATATATAAATACAAGTGTAGGTTTGTTTAAGTTTAATTCAGTATAATAACCCTGATTTGATCTGGAAGTCACATTATTTAAAAAATGTTTTCCATGACTGAGGCACATTACAACACAAACGTAGCTCATAATTATGATGACAATTATAATAAACTTTCAAGCTTTTGTCTATTTAAATACACTATGAAACTCTCTTCTCTGCTAGAAAACAAGACCCAAAAATATCCCATAAATGGCTACACTTTCCCCAAATAAAATCAGAGTTTTTCGAAAAAAGTGTGCTGTATTTGAGCTGAGGAACAGATCAGTGTCTCAGCAAATCTATGTTTAAGAAAACATGGCAGTACAGCTCGCTGAAAGGTCAGCAATGACTCATTCCTTTTAATACACATTTCACCAGTGCATAAAATAGTCTGTGTGACTCTATGTGTGTGTGTGTGTGAGGAAGATAAGCTTTTATATTCATAAGATTAGAAAACGGGTAAGGCTGGCTCACCTTGGCAGAATCGTCGGCATCGTCCTCATGCACGGAGCTGGAGGGTGACGGTGTGGCAGATTTGCTCTCTGGTGGAGATGGAGACCCATGGGTGCCATTGTTGCCGTTCAGACCCAGTTGGGCGTTGAGCTGCGATTGGTTGATAGTGGTCAGCTGACCTTGAGGAGGACCCATTCCGGGCTGGATTCTGGGTCTAAGTGTGTCCACCTGAGGGTGACCACCATAACGCGAGTCTGAGTTCACCATCTGCTGCATCTGGAAGAGTAAAGTGAAAAATTATGTTAAAATGAAGATACATAGATTTTAAAATGAATCTTTTGGATAAAGCAGGCCTTAACACTTGAACTACCAGAATTTTAAAAGTACTAGAATGGCCCTAGCGGCCATTTTGGCCATTCATATTAGACTGTATTGAATTGTTTGTTTGTTTTTTGTCATATCATGTCATATAAACATTCAAAGATTCTATTTCGATTTTTAGAATTAAGCTTTGAATGTCTGTCGTCAAATTTTATAGTCATCAACCTAAAAATACAATCTTTTTTGTAATATAGCCTATAATTGTGTACAAGTCACCTCACTCTGTCGAGCAAGTGAGCAAAGTTTTTTACCACAGTGAAAATTTTGTTTTTGAAAGTTTGAAAGACACTTTTGAAGTAACGTTATGTTTTTGCATTCACAAATTTAGCTTCTGCTATGAGAAAGTTGCAAACATTTGTAATTTTATTAAAATAACAATGTTAGGCTGAAATATACTGTATGCACAAATAAAAAGAGCAGTGTGCTATAGTTATATGGGTTTTATTTTAACAAAGTCATTAAAATACAATTTTGTCAAATGTTCAAAATGTCTGTCTCAGTAGTTCTAGTGTTAAGTTTCTATATTGATGCTAAGGTAGGGGAATGTTTGTAGTAGTGCTGCACAATATATCGTTTCAGCATCGTTATCGCAATGTGTGCATCCGCAATAGTCACATCCCAAAGATTTGCAATTATTATATTTGAGCAAAAGTCACAGTTCAGAACATGAGATTTGTGGAGTCACTGCAGAGATTTTACTCTTACTGAGAGAGATTTCTCAGATTATTCAGGCACAGAAGTTTAACAAAGTATACATTTATTGCATTATTTATACAATAAAGACTTTGCAGTGTAATTTTTATATTTACAAAACCAAATTTGTAGAATACATTTGGTAACACTTTAGGGAGTAATTGCTTATTAGCATGCATGTTATTAAGATATTGCCTGCTTATTAGTACTTATAAACTAAATATTCTGCATGATCTTATTCTACATCCCTAACCCAATACCTAAACTACCTTAATATCTATGAATAAGGAGCAAATTAGGAGTTTATTGAACGTAAAGTCAAAATTAAGGGTTTGCTAATAGCGAGAAGTGAACGTTAAAATGAAGCGTGAATATAAATTATTTTCAAATAGTGCTATTCAACCATTTGGTGAAATTGTAGATACAGTATATCCCAATATATATTGCAGAAAAATAAAATAGCGCAATTTTAGATTTTTCCAATAACCTGCAGCCCTAGTTTGTAGTATTATTTTAAGAACTGCAGTAAAAAATATTCAAAAAAGGAATGGCAATAGGAAGTCTATTTTAAATTAACATGATATTTGAAGCTTAGATCTTTTGAAAGAACTTCAATGTTTTATTCTGTTACAACTACATTGTTTAGGCTGTACAGCTGTTTAAATCATATTTTTTTAATCATATTTCTCATTTTTGTCTACTTTAACTGGAAGAAATAACCCAATATTCTGATACTTATAATACTTAATTTTTATGATATTCCTCATTAAGCTCAATCAAAAAACTTAACTTAAAAACGTTATTTAAAAGCATTCAAGTAAAACCGCTAATTAAACCGACTTTACATAAATGTTGCAACCAAATCCCCTGAACATTTACCATACAATTATAATGATATTAACTAGTACTGTCTCCATCAATGCAAATGTTTCCCTTCCTGCTGTTGTGAATGCAGGGCTGTAAAAAACACTGTATTTGTGGCATAAATCACTTCCGACAAGCACAAGGACTGTAGCTTCAGTCTGACACCTGATACTGTCTGAAGCAACAGGTGACCTGAAATGTCCCCCACGCCCACCATTGTCCACAGCACAAAGCCCTGGACAGGTGGAGCTGCGGGGTGAGAGGCCACGGACACTTCTCTCTGAGGGACAGGTGACTGTGACCCTCCCCAAACACACTTTATTATACAGAACATGCTCAAATAGTGAGCCCAAGAGAGAATGCAGTAATGCCACTGGGTCAAAGACTAAAAGTATTATTTTAGTGTCACTGAGATAAATAGTTAAAAAAAATGTTTCATTATAAATTTAGCTTGATTAGTAATTTTGTTGTTTCATTATTTGTCATTTACTATAATAAATAAAAGTGTATAGAGTGTCTATAATTGTTTTAAATTTAATGTTTTTTTTTATTAAATGAAACTGAAACAATACATTTTTAAACTAAAATTATTAGTTACTTAAAAATAGGTTGTTACTTTTAGTTAAATATATGCAAATGATTAAATATGTATATATTACATTTTTATAAAAATACATTTATATATATATACACTTAAAATATATATAATTTTTAACTTGCTCAAACTACTTAATTAAAATGAGCTGAAACAACACAATTAATTGAGATTTCATTGGGAAAACTTATATTTATATAGTTGAAGTCAGAATTATTAGCCCCCCTGCATTATTAGGGGCTAATAATTAAGATAAACAAGATATTTATCTTTGTCATGATGACAGTAAATAATATTTTACTAGATATTTTTCAAGACACTTCTATACAGCTTAAAGTGACATTTAAAGGCTTAACTAGGTTAATTAGGTTAACTAGGCAGGTTAGGGTAATTAGGCAAGTTATTGTATAAC
>CAIGQZ010001336.1:28832374-28845236 GCA_903798205.1 Danio tinwini
AGTAAATTTATATATATATATATATAATATTTTAAAAAAAGCATTACATGTGCCATTCACACAATGTGTAATGCATTTATAAGTGGTGCACATCCATTCCAAAGTAGCTACCCTTTGTAACTAAGTGATTTGTTTATATTTATTTTTATTTGCATGTATATGTAACACTTAATTACTTCATTCAATTAAATAGTTTAAATGAGCTTCAATTTACTTTCATTTTTAGCGTACAACAAAACCTCGATATGTTCAAATATATCAATCAGTGATCCATGTGATTTAGTCCATGTCACGGAGCATCTAAAAAACTGTCTCTTTGTTTACGAGAACTCAGCAACTCTCGAACACAGTTGATCCGAAGAACTAATGACGTGACATTACGAAGCAGTCGGCAGGAAAATCTCCAATCCATGCGGTTTTCGCGGTCAACTGACTAATCATAAACTGACACTGGTGAAAATGTCAAGTTCTCATGAAATGGCCAGGAAAAAAAAGAGAAAATATGACAGTGGAAAACTGTTGAGCTTGTCAGGGGTTTAAACCATTACACTCTTAATGGACAGGAGCAGGTTTCATTTTTCAGTGAAATGTGTTCAGTATTAAACCACATCCCACTCAATTTCTTCTGAAACATCTGTATTTTTTTCTTGGGGGGGACTTTTTGGCTTGTTAACCAGACAATACCCACCTTGTGTGGGGTATTAAGACAATGTGGTCAGTTTTGTAACAGAAAAACTACACCCTCAGTTTAAAACACGCTAATAAAGGTCACGTATCTTTTTCTTGATAAAACAAAACTATCAAGACTAAGAGTGAAATCAAAGGCGCAATGTTCAATCGCACTGTGTTAGTTGATGAAATTTCCCAATGAGAGAAGGATGAGGATCAACACAACTGCTAAAACAAACTCCAGTGGAGTTTGTCAGAGCCAGCTTGTGATGGTATTTATCATCCCAGCTCACCATTAATCTTCACTACGCGGAGGACAAAGGCTTGAATAGAGGTCACGTGACGAGGTCACACACAAAAGCCCTAAAGGTTGCCTGTTCTGCACTTTTTAAGTTTTAAATAACAAATGGCTGCCTGGGCTGGCTGTTTTTTCATCAGATCCACTGACCCGTGCCGCAAAGGAGGTCATACTCATTTGATATCCATTTCCTTTAAATCACAGAGCAAATTGTAATCACACGTACAGTAGGAGACTATTTGCATGCTTATCTTCCTATACACTGTGCGACAGAGACGTATGAAAGGGGCAAGAGGAGGCCGGCTTTCCAATGGAGTCCAATGACATTTTAAAGGGAGGAAAATAATGTCTGCTTTACTCCGTCTGTCACTTCAGGGGCACTTTTCATGTCCTTCTGTTTCCATTAAAAAGGTATAAATAGCTTAAGTGCTGGACTAGATCAGAGCCAATTGTTTGCTCAGGGTAATAAAACCACAGCCCAATGATAAGGACTTTTTCAGGCAGAGTAATGAGGGTGTATTTCATGTCCTTGTGTTACTGTACATCTTTATAAGCAAAAATCCACACCAGTCTTTTTTTTGGTTGGTTTTGTTTACCCTATTAGAACGAATATGAAACATATTCTGGCATAATCTCAGCTATTAATTTCTTTGCTCTCCAGTTAATCCGCTTGAAAATCGCTGTTATTTTTTGGGGAGGTAATAATAGCTTGTCACAGTCTTCAGCCAATATTTATGACGTGCAGGAGTACATATGAGAAGTGAGGTAATTTGGAGTATAAAAGCTTAAAGCCGCATTACAACATCTGTCATTTGGACAAGCCGGAGTTTAATTGCACTCGCTTGAGTTTTACAAACCGCACGCAAATACCTGCCTCTTATTAAAAGTCACTGGAAATGATCTATGCAAAAGGGCTATAATAGAAGCAGCTTTTCATTATGCACTTTCAAAATCTCACAAGGGCTGCAAACTTGAAAATTGACAATTAATGGAGATTTATGTTTTTATTTGTGACTTTTAGTCAACGTCCAATATCCCACAATATTTTGCATTCTGGATAAAGTTTAACTTCTTTTAGTTTGTCTGGAATGAAAGCAGTTGTACATAAAAATAAGGTTAATATTATTAGCTATTTTAGAAATTATTATTTACCTAATAACCTTCAGCACTAACACTTTAAGGTCAATACTAGTATCCTGTAAAATAACTGTAAAAAAATCCTAGTTGGCTTAAATTTTAAAGCTGAATCAAATTAACCTTATGAGTCCATTGAACTTATTTTATGTTAAGCTGACTTAAAGCTGCTTGAATAACTTTTTAAGTTAGAATAACTTTTTAAGTTAGTTAATTAAGTAGAACATGATTAACTTAGCTCAATAAGTTACAATGAACTAAAAACATATGTTGTCCTGACAAATTGTTCAAATAATTTTTTTACAGTGTAGTATAGTATGATGTACTGTCATCATGGCAAGGACAAATTAAATTAATTATCAGAAATTAGTTTAAAACTATAATGTTTATAACTGTAATTATAACTTTAATAACATGCCACAGCCAGATCACCCTGCAGCCCAAGACCAGTCACTCACTGAACCTAAGCAGGGCTAAGTTCCTAGATGGGAGACCACATTGGAAAGCTAGGTTGTTGTTGGAAGTGGTGTTAGTGAGGCCGGGGGGCGCTCAACCTGTGGTCTGTGTGAGTCCTAATGCCGCAGTATAGTGAAAGGGACACTATTCTGTCAGTGAGTGTTGTCTTTCGGATGAGACATTAAACTGAGGTCCTGACTCTCTGTGGTCTTTAAAAATCCCATGGCTTTTTTCGTAAAAAGTAGGGGTGTAACCCTGGTGTCCTGGCCAAATACCCTCCACAGGCCCTTACCGATCATGGCCTCTCAATCATTCCCATCCACTGAATTGGCTCTATCACTGTCTCTCCACCCCACCAATAGTGCCGTTGTCCTGTGGCTGCCGTCACATCATCGAAGTGGATGCTGCACACTGGTGGTGGTGTGAAAATTATAATAATCATGAAAATGACTAAAAAGTAAGTAAATGAACTTGTCATGTATATACAGTTGAAGTCAGAATTATTAGCCCTCCTGAATTATTAGCCGTTCTGTTTATTTTTTTCCCCAATATCCCCAAATGGAGAGATTTTTTTTCAACACATTTCTAAACATAATAGTTTTAATAACTCATTTCTAATAACTGATTTAATTTATCTTTGCCATGATGACAGTAAATAATATTTTACTATATATTTTTCAAGACACTTCTATACAGCTTAAAGTGACATTTAAAGGCTTAACTAGGTTAATTAGGCTAACTAGGCAGGTTAGGGTAATTAGGCAAATTATAGTATATTGATGGTTTGTTCTGCAGACAATTGAAAAAATATATAGCTTAAAGGGGCTAATAAATTGTTTTTATTTATTATTTTTATTCTAGCCAAAATAAAACAAATAAGACTTTCTCCAGAAGAAAAAATATTATTAGACATACTGTAAAAATTTCCTTGCTCTGTTCCTAGCATCATTCGGGAAATATTTAAAAAAGGTAAAAAAAAATTCAAAGGGAGGCTAATAATTTTGACTGCAACTGTACATGTATATAATTGAGATATTAATTATCAGCCAGCAACAACATGCTTGTGTATTTCAATTAATTAACCACTTCAATACATGAATTGTACGCCAAAAGCAGTCTGACAGAAACATCTTGCCAAGCTGCACTTTCAAGGTCTCACATGTGGCCGTTTTGCAAAGTGCTGCAAACTGTAGGCTTTGCTGCAAATTTACAATAAATGGAGATTTATGTCCATTACTGTTCTCTTTTTTTATTTAGGCCACTGCTGGATGAGGATTTAGTGGCTTTTGCGCTGATGATGGACGATCTCACTGCTCTCTCTCTCTCTCTCTCTCTCCCCCTCTCTCTCTCTCCCTCTCTCTTTCTCCTCCACTGTCAGCTCTGTTTAGATTTGCACATTTTACACACATCAACTTGTGCTTATTTAAGCGGACATGTGGCTTTCTGGAAACAAACCTTACCTGAGTTTTTCCGATAAATTTGCTGATTTCATGCGAATCGCAAGAGCTCATCTGAACAGCCGATGAGATCTTCTTCACGTTGTATGTAGAAACAGAAAGCCATTTATCTGCTCTGAGCTATATTTACTTTCATTCGTTTTAAAGAAAGCACGGCGAAGCCTTATGAGATAATTTTCCTTTTAATCCAACACTTTTTAAGGTGAAGCACATTTCACTTAACTATCTATCTGTGCTGGCTAAACAATGCCAGCTCTGAGACCTATAAAACCAATGCGAAATGTAAGAGGCACATAAATGCACTCTCTGTTCCACCAGAGAAGGCAGCAGCTCCAACAGGCTAATGCCGAGAGAAAATTAATTCCATCAGCGAGCTCTTTCATTCTCCACTGCAGCTACAAGCTCTCTGTCCCGTTGCCTGGCAACCATAATTCATAGCCGCTCTAAATGGATGTTCTCCAAGCACTGAGAACATTAAGGTGAAAAGAACAAATGCCTTTGTGAATCTCAATATCTTTCAGCGTGTGAATGTCACTCTGTGTTTGTATTTTTTAGCTTTAGTGTGTATGTTATTCCTTAAAAATCTCTTTGATGTAAGTTTAAGATTTAAGGTGCATTTTTTCAGAAGACCATTAAAGGTATTGGAAGTATTGGCCGTACCATTATTTCTCTTTTCTATCATTTCTGATAAAATATAAATGTAAACAAAGGAAGGTAAAGATTAAAATCAGCAGGGTTTACTGTGAACAAAAATATATGTTTATATATTAAGGTGAAAAGAATAAATGCCTTTTGAAGCTCAGTATCTTTCAGTGTTAGCATGTCACTCTGTGTTTTATTTTAGCTACCTGTGTATTTATTCTTTAATGAAAGCTTTGCCAACAGATGAATTGTAAATATTTGTCATACCATTATTTCTCTAATGGCAGTTTCAGCTTCACATTTAACCTCCTTCTGACAATATATAAATCTTTAATGTCATTAAACAAACATATACAATTAAAGCAAGAATTAGTAGTTCACCTGAATTATTACCCCCCTGTTTATTTTTTTTTCCATTTCTGTTTAACAGAGAGAAGATTTTTTCAACACATTTCTAAACATAATAGTTTAATATTAACTATGGTTAATAGTAAACCATGGTTATACAATAACTTGCCTAATTACCCTAACCTGTCTAGTTAACCTAATTAACCTAGTTAAGCCTTTAAATGTCACATTAAGTTGAATACTAGTGTTTTGAAAAATATCTAGTCAAATATTATTTACTGTCATCATGGCAAAGATAAAATAAATCAGTTAATAGAAATGAGTTCTTAAAATTATTATTTTTAGAAATGTGTTAAAAAAACTCTCAGGTAAACGCAGTTAAAATGGGGAAAAATAAACCAGGGGGGCTAATAATTCAGGGGGGCTAATAATTCCGACTTCAACTGTATATAAAATGCAGATAATATATTTTCAACACATTTTAAACATAAAAATTTTCATTTCAATTTCTAAAAATTACACTGCAAAACCCAAAAGGTTAAGGAAGCTTAAACCGCTTGAGGAAACCCAATTGCTACAAACCATTAGAGTAAAAAAAAAACTCATCTATATGAGTACTGTGAATTTTGTGCATTTAAGTTGAAGTAATGAGGTATTTAATTAACTCATTACCTTCAACACTGAGTTCAAAACTCTTCAAATGAGTAGAATTAGCTTTCAGTAAATTTTGAGTTAACTACACTCATTTCATTTGATAAAGTTGACTGTTGGGTTTTTCAGTGTAGTTTGCTATTATTTTGGCTTATTAGGTTAACTGCTTAATTAGGCAATATCATTGGACAACAGTGTTTTGTTTTGTTTTGTAGTTAATCTGAAAAAAAAAAAAAATAAGGGCAATAATAATACTGAACTTAAAATGATTATGAAAAAGAAAAAAAATTATTCCAAAATACAAAATATAGAAAATACTGTGAAAATGTCCTTGCTTTGTTAAACATTACCTGGGAAATATACATATATTTTTTAAATAATAAAAATGTCATAGGAATGCTCCTAATTTAGCCTTCAATTGTATATTAGTTCATCTGGAATAGTTACATTTTAAAACCTTTTCATATTTTTTTTCTGTATTTAATTCTTTGATTGATTTCATTTCTTCCAAATTTAACAGAAAATAGCTGTTGTTCAGAGAATTTTTGTTTTGCATAAATGAGGAAAGATGCCTTGTTTTCAAACATTTCTATACATTTTTAGACAACATGACTCAAATGTTTTAACTTCAGAAGAGAGATGAGAAATCAATATTTGGTAATAAAATATTGATAAAAAAAATAAAAGTTTTTTTTTCTAACCTTCTTTCCAATAAAAGATCAATTTAAATATAATCAAAGAAAGGTCAAGATTACAATAAGCGGGCTTTTCGTGCAGAAAAATACAAAACAAAACAAAAAACTGAGTAACACCCAATATTTTGGTTTGGCCCCAAACGTGGAGTAAATGAAAAACAATAGGTGAGCGAAGAAGAGGGAAAGTTTCAGTTTGACTGAAGATCATCAACACATCTCACATTTATCTTCAACCACAGTTAGTCAGAGCTCACCAGAACTTCATAACATAATGAGGTTTCTTGCTGTTGACCAAAATTTTGGGTTTCATTTCTGCAGAAGTGCCAGTGATTTGCAGATATTTGTGATCAATATTAAAGTAAAGACAGTGCCAAAATATGTTAACAAACTAATTAAAATTATTTTATGATGTTATTGATTATTTATGTACATGTAAAATAAAATAATAATTATCATACTTAAAAGAAAACAATTATTTACATTAAACACCCCCTAAAATGTTATTCAGTGCCAACAGTAGTTTATATTTTAAAAAATAACTAGTCAGGTATATTTAGAACAGGAATCATTTAATGACATAAAATACAAATAACAAATAACAAAATGTAGGATGATCAATTACTATATATAGTAGATTTATATAGTAAGTAATATACTTTTAATTATAGATTTCATTAAATGTTTAAATAAGTATAGGTCAGAATAAGTATGCCGTTTCATTTTTACATAAATCTGTTTCACTGAATGATGATGGAATAGTATTTAACCCATATTCTGACATTTTATTTTTATTAAATTTTAAGTTACTTGAAACTATTGAATGGATACTTAACTTGCATTTAATATGCAGTAATGTTAATATTGCATGTAATATTTGTAAAATGTTAGACATTATATAATTAAATAGTAAATTAAAATATGTTACTTCTGTTTCTTCCTATTTTTGAGAGAACATGACTCAAAATAACAATCTGTTTCTTGTAATTCTTCTTGAATCACCATTCAGAGGTTTGGAATTTTTTTGTTTTATTAATAGGATAATCTTTTTAAACACTCTCAAAAATTACAAAGAAAACATTTTAAATCTAAATTTAAATCTTTTTAAAATAATTTAAAATCGATATTTAAATATGTATTGATCACACTTTATTTTGACGGTCTGTTTTCCGAATTTAAGTTACATTGCTTCTACATGCCAACTAATTCCATTAGATTATAAATAGACTGTTAGGTTGGGGTTAGTGTTAGAGTTAGTGTAAGTTGACATGTACTTGCTAAGATTCTTATAGTCAGTTAAATGTCTGTTGAAGGAGCAGTATCAACAGATATTAAGCAGACAGTCTATACTCAAATGGACCATCAAAATAAAGTGTTACCTACATATTTATAAATTTATAAAGAAACCATTTAAATCTATAATAAAATGTAAATCATCTTTCAGAAATAGTTTTAATAAGCTGATTTGATGCTTAATAATTTATTTTAAATAGCTTTTATTTATAAAAAAAACTGCTTTTGTTGCTTACGAAAAATTATATGGAGGATTTTTGTATTTACTTCAAAAGAGCAGCATCTTTTGTAGTGTTAAAAATATCATTACTTTCATTTGTGACTGTTTATGTGTGTCTTGTCTGAATCAAAACAAAAAAAAAACAATAAATATGAACCCAGAATTTTGAATGGCACTATAATCATGTAATCAAGCAAAAATAGGAAACATCATCCTCAGAATTATTCACCCGCAAATTCATAGTCAACCCTTTCTTCTGATTTGTAAGACCTTCCTATTTGGTTAAGTTATCCACAGTTTCTGAACGTACTGTACAAAGGTGTAGTGCAGCTTTATGGCAAGCAGAGAATGCATTAGAAGAAGTGCCTCGATGCTAAATTATATTTAATTAAGTTAATCCAATGGGGAATTTGGCATTGTTTCACTGTGCGTTAAATCACATTAGCTCTCATTTACTGCCTGCTATCTCAATCATTCTATATGCCGCTCCAACCTCTTATAATCTCTGTTGAGGTGTTTCATTTGTGTCAATTAAATCATTGTTTAGGCACTGAATCGACTTTGCTGTTGCGTAATGCCATCATGCGAAATGCATTAGAGACATCTCAAAGGAGACCGTGGGCATCTTAGGATCAAACACTAACACAAATAGAAATTCTATTTTTGGGAACTTTCCATACTAGATTATGTGGAAGCATTTTTTATGACAAAGAGTGAAAATATAATAATAATAATAAGAAGAAGAAGAAGAACAATAGGTTGCTAACTTTTTTCTCCAAATTGTGACTGTTTAAATTTGTGGTTTTTTGTACTTTTTTTTTTTTTTTTTTTTTTATATTTTTTTTTTTTATATTGTAGTTTTTTTTTTTTTTGTTTTTTTTTTTTTTTTTTTTTTTTTTTTACAATTGTACAGTTTTGTATGTGACAATGTAGTTTTTTTGTAGTTTAGGTTTATGTCACATATTTGTATGATGTTTTAAGAATGTGTTTTTGATGTTTTGAAAGTTTTGTTTATGCTCATTAAGGCTGCATTTATTTGATCCAAAATTAAAATGTTATGACAATATTCTGTTTTGAAACTATTTCAGTGACAAATGATCCCATTGTGCTGAATCCATCCTTTATAACTCATTCATGAATTCATTTTCCTTAGAGCTTAGTCCTTTATTTATCAGAGGTTGCCACAGCGGAATGAACCATCAACTAATCCAGCATAAGTTTTACGCAGTGGATGCCCTTGCAGCTGCAACCCAGTACTGAGAAAACACCCAGACACTCTTGCATTCACACACGCACTCACTACACTACACTAAGGCCAATTTCGTAATCCAATTCAACTTTGGACTGTGGGGGAACCGGAGCACCTGGAGGAAACCCATGTGAACATGGGGAGAAAACTCCACACAGAAATGCCAACTGGCCCAGCCGGGACTCGAACCAGCAACCTTCTTGCTGTGAGGCGACAATGCTAACCACTGAGCCACCGTGCCACCCTCCTCAATAACTCTTGGTACTGAAAAAATTATAATAGGTATTTTGATTATAAATGTTGTAAACTTTTCTGTTTTTTTTTACTGTTTATATAAAACATTGTATATAAATCAGAATTTAAGACTTAAAGAACAACATTTATAACTGTATTTGTTTGTTTACTTATGTTGTTTTTCGTAATGATGAAAATTAATATTCTTTCTAGACATCTTAAGTACCATTTCACACAGAAAATAGGAATAATGATGCTGACAATTCAGCTTTAAATCAAGAATGAATTAAAATTCAAACATTAAAACATAACATTTTAAATATGAAAACTGCCACAATCTTAAATTGTGATAATATGTGACAAATCTTCAGCAGTCACAAATTTTTACAGATTTTACTGCATTTATTTTTTGATTAAATACAGTATACACAGCCTTAGTTAGCAGAATGAAAAAAAATCTATATACTGGCATACATACAGTTGAAGTCAGAATTGTTAGCCCTCCTTTATTTTTATTTTTTTTATATTTTTAACATATTTTTATATGTTTAACAGAACAAGGAAATTTTCACAGTATGTCTAATAATATTTTTTTCTTCTGGAGAAAGTCTTATTTGTTTTATTTAGGCTAGAATAAAAGCAGTTTAAATTTTTTTAAGAACCATTTTAAGGTCAAAATTATTAGCCCCTTTAAGCGATATATTTTTTTGATAGTCTACAGAACAAACCATCATTATACAATAACTTGCCTAATTACCCTAACCTGCCTAGTTAACCTAATTAACCTAGTTAAGCCTTTAAATGTCACTTTAAGCTGAATACTAGTGTCTTAACAATATCTAGTAAAATATTCAAATTAATGTCATCATGGCAAAGATAAAGTAAATCAGTTATTAGAAATAAGCTTATTAAAACTATTATGTTTAGAAATGTGTTGAAAAAACAGAAATTGGGGAAAAAAATAAACAGGGAGGCTAATAATTCAAGGGGGCTAATAATTCTGACTTTAACTTTACATACAAAACAGAAATTGTTCTTTTAAATTGTAATATTAAATAATATATTAAAACAAACACAATTTTCCAAACCGTTTTACCAATAAAATAAATTTCTAAATATTTAAAGTCAAAATGTGACTTTATATCTTGCAGCTGCACTGTCCATTTCGGCATTCTAATGTGATTTTTAATCTCACAGTTCCCATAACTGTGTTTTTGTAACTGACAATGTAACTGTCTTTATTTTAAATGTCATCTCATCAGTTCTGTCCACAATACTCTCTACAGCTCATGTACTCACCACTGAGAGAGAGTTGGTGAGCAGGCCGCCATCTTGGCTCAACATATTGGGACTTAACATGCCGGGCAGGTCCATTCCCTGCAGGTGAAAGGGGTGAAGTCCATTCTGGGACACTGGGGGGCACAGGGGGTGGTATGTCCCGGATTCAGACTCAGGGAGGTGTGCCAGCATGTGTTCGGGGAGGGTTGGAGGGGTGATGGGTGGGATGTTGAAGTCTTCATCCCCAAGACTGGGCACTGGGTATGACTGCTGGCAAAAAAAAAAAAAACAGAGACAAAGAAGACTGAGGTTACATGACCTGATAGAACACTTATTGACTGGTTATATAAAACCACATTCTCTTTCAAAAGATGATTGATTTATGACTGACTGGTCCGACTAGTGATGAAGAGTACAGTGTCTTTTCAACACTGGAACTACCAGAATTCTAATGGCCACAGTGGTCATTCTAACCAATTAATGGTTAGAAATGTAGACAGCTTGGCTAAAACAAGGCTAAAATTGGTCTGTCAGTGAAGATTTCTAAGAATAGCCCAAAACTAGACTAGTCGTCAAATAGACAGATTAGACAGACTTTATATGTGTAGTCATTCATTTCTGTTTATTTGATGACTAGTCTAGTTTTGCCTTATTATTAGACGTCTATTAGATTTTCACTGACAGCCCAAATTTAGCCTTGTTTTAGCCAAAACAACCATGTTTGGACGTGTAATAGACATCTATAAGACATCTTTTAAAAACAAAAAATACTTACTGGGATCATATGCTTTATGTTTCAATGCTTCTACTAAGATTTTAAAATTAAGCGTTGAATGTCTATCATCATATATTTTTTAAGTCATTACCCTAAAAGTACAATCTTTTTGTAATATAGCTTATAATTGCGTTTGAGAACATTTTTGAATAATTGAAGTAAATATATGTTTTTGATATCAGAAAATTACATTTTTGTTAGAATAAAGTTGCAAGGCAAGAGAGACAGGCATATTCAAAGGCAGTAGAGGAATACTGAAAATTCATGTGGTCAATTTTTGAGTTATGACCACTCAGGTAGAAACTCTTTTGTGTTTTGTAATTTGAATGAACTTACAATGTTAGAATGAAATATAAGCACAATAGAAAAGTATTATACTGTAATACTATTATAGTTATATGAATTAACAAAGTTATTCAATTTAAAAATTCAAAAATGGTAAAAAAAATGCCTTTGTAATTCTAGTGTTAATACAATATTGTCACAATGCAGATTTTTTTTATATATATATATATATATATATATATATATATATATATATATAATGTTGGCAAAAGAATTCACAACATAAATCTTGAAAAAGTATAATATACATGAAATATAAAAATGTCAAATTAGTCTTGCTTTGCCAATAAATCATACAATCGCATGCTAAAGGAGGAATTACACTTAACAGTGGACTAATATGCTTTGTAGTTTAGCATGATGCTAATGTACAACATTCAGAAATAAGAAATACATCTTTAAAATAACAGAAAAGTGCTGCTAGCTCTTTTTTCCTGTTAATTACACAAGTAACTCAGACACTACATCGTTTCACATTATTAAAAATGTTCAACATTCAAATTTATTAAGGCAGAGATCCAGGTATCATAATGCAAGCATAACACATACATAAACCTGCAACCGCCCATGCACAGACTACAGATGATTTCTGTTAAAATATTTGACCTGTTAATTAACATTTCAGTGCAGTGCATGGAAACGACATAATTTTACTTTAAATTCATGAACTCATGTGACTCATCACAAATAAGGCAGAAATGTTATTTTATTATATATTTCATTCATTAATTTCATGCTATGCAGTGATTAGTGCAACATTATAAATATACATAATCCTCATGAAAATAGACAAGATGGCTTGCAAACACAACTGGAACATTAGAGCTGTAAGTTTTTTAACTGTTTTCTTCTCCAAATATGATTTCACCGTTCAGGTGGAAACAAGTGGAGAAAAATTAACATATGGTCATTATAGCATTGCTAATAAATTGTTTAGTTAGTCTTAGACTTTTGCAGAGTACAGTGTACACGTATTTTTGTGGTGGATATAATCACTCTAATTTATAAGCTGATGGCCAAGAATGCAATCATATAATATAAAATAATATAATAAAATATAAAATAACATAATAAAATATAATATAATATAATATAATATAATATAATATAATATAATATAA
>CAIGQZ010001336.1:28845246-28857517 GCA_903798205.1 Danio tinwini
AATATAATATAATATAATATAATATAATATAATATAATATAATATAATATAAGATGATTTAATGTAATATAATATGAATATATCTGATTCAGATTTAAAAATAAATTGTATGACTCTGTAAATCTCCCAACACACATCAAAATCCACATTGTAACTTCAAAATGGAATAGCGAGTGAATAGACGGTGAAATGCAACGAGCATTCTTGTCATTCATGTCTCGAAAGGCAGCATGAAAAAGGCTTTCCAAACAGTTAGTTTGAAATACTGCACAATAGGGGGTGAACCGTAGGCTAGAACAAGGACAGACTGTCCATTTGATACTTATAAATAAGAGAATGAAATGGGTTACGGCAGGAAGAGAAAAAAAAATCTTGTTGAAAAGCAACATTCTTTGATGTTCTATTTTCTGCCACCGAAACGATCCAGCGACGGCAATCTTTCACACTGTATCAATAACAGAAAAAAGACTAATCACAACTATATAGGCAGCAAATGAAATGCTAAATAAAGTACATCAAAGCGCACTCACATTACAGTGATTCATTCCTACTATTGGAGCCTTTGAGGAAGTAAAATTATATGCAAATGGTCAATCAATCTCATTAGACTCTAACAAAAGGCTGCTTTTATGAGGCTGAACAGTCTCTTGCATTTGGCTGTGAAGTTTGCTTTGGCTGCTTTAAAACGGGCCGTCCTGCGCTCTGCCTCCTCCAGCCTCTATCAGTTTAGACTGTGATGAAAAAAATGTAAAGCAGATAAGGAGATGAAAGGCTGTACAAATCCAAGCAAAATCATAAATTATTCTGCAAACGCTCCCTTGGAGTAAAATACTGTAGAAAAACATATACAGTTATCATAGGTTTATTACATGGAAGCAAGAGAACACAGCAACCACAAATATGCCTCTGGTTCGACTCGATGATCCTTTTTTTTAATACCTTCAAAAGGGGCTCTTCTTTTCTGCAGCTTTATTATCTCTAATACATAGCTTTTATTTGCAGCAAACTAAATGAACCTGTCAACCAGCCAACTACAGGCAATTAGGTATGAAATTGGTTCCAAATTCAAACTCAACTCAAATAACGGTCCAACTGTTACTTTTAAGGATTGCAATAATCGTTTTAATGAGCTTCCTACTTCTGCCTCTAAAAGCCAATGTATCATGCTCATTTGCATATTTGATTGTGTTGTGCCTCACAGATGTCTGCGTTTGTTTGCGGGGAAATATGCTGGCATAATTCATACAGTAAGGCCCTTAGAGGAATGATTTTACTGCCAAATTAAAAAAATAAATCACATAAAACAAGACGACTGCGCTGCTGCGGCTTACGCTGCTGTTGATACATGCGAGTATTTGTGTAATTATTGTCGAAGGAGGAAAAAAAAAGGGAATGAAATTATTATATTCAGGTGAAAAGCAGAGTAATAAATAAGAGAAGGAATGCATGGCAGTTTCGAGAAGGGGTGCAATTATGTTTATGCGGTGCACATGTGATGTTTCTTAGTATCCTGTCTTTCTTTTTTTACACTTGCGTAAACAGGCAGCCAAAAAAGAGAGCACAGGAAACAAATAAGCCTGTGCTGTGGTGTGTGGCTCTGAGGGAAAAAAGTGAAATGCGCAAAAATTAAGAGCACTGCAAACTACATCTTGTGAAAAAATAAGACGTTGGATGAAGCCGTGGGTACAAACTTATCAAAACATGGCATCATCGGCCGCAAATTGACTTGAAACAGCGATGAAAACGTTTCTGCTAATCTAAATAAATACATTTTCTGATGCAACGTGTGCTGTGAGTTCAATTCAAACTTCTAAATTACATCTGCTAAAAACACACACAAACACACACACACACACACACACACACACACACACACACACACACACACACACACACACACACATACACACACACACACACAAAATGATTAAACATGCATCTGTCAAGATGGTGGTAATATTTTTGTATCATCTTATGAAGCCTCCAGGGTCAGAAAGTTCTGATCTGAGTCAGATAATGAGCAATGAACGTTTTATATTTTGAGTCAGGATTGTGGGAAATTACCTCCACAATATCTGTATGTTCTGTTCAGTGTTTACTATTCATAATCCAGTTACATTCGCTAACACAATTTAGGCGTGCGGTTTCCCTCTAAAAGCCTAGCTTTTCATTTATCAATAAACGAAAGACTGAAGACAAAATACAATTTCTGTGTAAATCAGGACTTCAGATGACACATCGTTTCCTTCACTCGCATTACAGTACATGCAAAAAAGGTGAATAATGGGGGAAAAAATGCAAGTTTTAAGATTGTTCCACATTGTGGAAGTCCATTTCATGTGACATCATTTAAACTGGACAACAAATCTCTCAGGGAGGTGATTGCCTGTCAAACAGCACAAGGGTAATGGGACTGGTGGGAGATGAATGGCAAATGAGCAGGAGAGTCATTTAAATCTACTATCAATTACTGATGATGGTCATGATGGCTGTGTGGAGTCATTGTCTATGGACGACTTCACAGTCAGCAGTCAATCAAAGCTTCACAGCAAAGGGGAAAGAGGAATAAACTGGATGTATCTGATGTGGTTCACACTGACAATAAGGAAAGAAATGATATGAGCAGAGCTCTCCTGTTTTTAACATAGTGTGGTGAGTGAGTGGCAGAAATGCTTCACCAGCAGAAATTACGCATTAAATTACTGCAGCCACACAATAGAGATGTGGATTGTTTATAAGCCTTCCATCTTGACAGGCGTAAATCAGCTCGTCATTATGAAAGAGGTGCACGCATGCTGAGATATGAGGTGGATGAAAAAACACGCTTTTTGAGATAAGAGGTACATCCCGTTATTATGCCACAATAAGCATTTATACTGATTTGCAAGATGCTTTCTGATAGGACGAGAGTTCGGAAACAGGGTTATTGCAGATAACTAAAACCAAAAAACACTAACTTGTTTACTTGAAACAAAGTAAACGTTAACTGAAACTTTTTTGTTTGGTTGCCAAGTAAATTTTTTCTCAATTTTATTTAGTTTAGATTAATACTAAAATACTCTTCTAATCTTAAAAATATATTTTTAAAAACAGTCAAATGATATTATAGTTATACTGAATAGGTAACACTGAGACTAGAGGTCATGTGAGGAAGCTTATCTCAGTAATGGTATTTTAAATCAAATGTCTTCTTATCTCTGTTTGTGGTTTTGTATGTTGGTTTCAAACACCTAGTTCAAAACCAATGGCAATTTTGCTTATTGTTTCAATTGTGAATAATATATTTTAAAATCATTTTAGTAATAAAACACCTATATAAACATGATAAATGACATGAAAACTCTTTAAATGTAGAAAACTATTTATTGCATATTATTTTATATGCCAAACAACTGTCTTCAAAAAGCAAAAGCAAGCAAAGACAGATTTATTCAGCACTGGAGAAACATAATGTCTGCTTAACAGTATCTTTTACCAGTTTAACGTGTATATTGTGAATATGTTTACAATGAGACAACAGACAGATGTAGACTGTGGAATATAAGAGTTAAATAGGTTGATATTAGTTCCTCTGTTTTCACATACATTAAATCCACAAAATGAAACAATAATTGAAAGAATATTATATAATGAAAGTATAATTATAATTTTGGCCTAGATTTCATCCATGACAAAACTCAGAAACAATCTATTTTATTATGTTGGCATATATACAGTTGAAGTAAGAATTATTAGCCCTTCTTTGAATTTGTTTTCTTTTTTAAAAATTTCCCAGATGATGTTTAACAGAGCAAGGACATTTTCACAGTATGTCTAATAATATTTTTTTCTTCTGGAGAAAGTCTTATTTGTTTTATTTCGGCTAGAATAAAAGAATAAAAAAAAACTTTTTAAGGTCAAAATTATTAGCCCCTTTAAGCTTTTTACGATAGTCTACAGAACAAACCATCATTATACAATAACTTGCCTAATTACCCTAACCTGCCTATTTAACCTAATTAACCTAGTTAAGCTTTTAAATGTCACTTTAAGCTGTATAGAAGTGTCTTAAAAAATATCTAGTGTAATATTATTAACTGTCATCATGGCAAAGATAAAATAAATCAGTTATTAGAGATGAGTTATTTAAACTATTATGTTTAGAAATTTGATGAAAAAATCTCTTTGTTAAACAGCAATTGGGAAAATAATAAAAAGGGGGGTTAATAATTCTGACTTCAACTGTATATAGCTCACTAAATCCATCTAGCTAAAATATTTGAGCTATGTATTTTGAAAATACAATATATCAAAAGAAAAAGGAAGAAAGAACAGACCGTCTGTTTAAAACAGCTTCATGCATTTTATTTTTATCAACATTTGAAAGTGTCATAGAAAAGAAATAGAAAATGAATGCATACATAAATGCAAACATCCAGTACATAAATAAATAAATGTTGAAATAGACTGAGAAAAATATTTGTAATCTTTGTAAACCAATCTACCTGATCATATAATAATTTTAGAATGTCTGATGAGTCTATGGGCAATGCAGTGGCGCAGTAGGTAGTGCTGTTGCCTCACAGCAAGAAGGTCGCTGGTTCGAGCCTCGGCTAGGTCAGTTGGCATTTCTGTGTGGAGTTTGCATGTTCTCCCTGCGTTCGCGTGGGTTTCCTCCGGGTGCTCCGGTTTCCCCCACAGTCCAAAGACATGTGGTACAGGTGAATTGGGTAGGCTAAATTGTCTGTAGTGTGTGGATGTTTCCCAGAGATGGGGTGCGGAAGGGCATTCGCTGCGTAAAATCGTGCTGGATAAGTTGGCGGTTCATTCCGCTGTGGCGACCTCAGATTAATAAAGGGACTAAGCCGAAAAGAAAATTAATGAATGAATGATGATTCTTTCGCTTACATTTTTGTAAACAATTATATGAATGCGTGTTTCTGATTCTTTTTCTATTTGTTTTTAGTTGCTGACAGGCTGTACTATTGTAGAAAAAAGTACAATAGTGTCTACTTGTCAAATAACAGCCAAAACATGGAAAGCTAGAAAGTTCTAATGTCAGCAAAAAAGTTCAATGTTGTGCCTGCTAATAATTTAATAATTATATATTTTTTCATAACTGCTTAAATTTAGCTGGAAAAACCCATTACTTACAATGAAATTGCATTTACATTTTAAACATTTACCCACAGAAGGTGATATTCTCCAGTATCGGGGCAAAAAGTCAATGAGCATTAAACAAACAGTATCTTTTTTCCCCCCAGGCTTTAACAGTATAACTATTCAAAAGCATTTTAAGACTACACTGAGGTATTTGCCTTTGCAGAAATTGACTTTCAGAAAGAAGCCCACTCTATTTAAATGATCAATCCAGGATTGGTTGTGGATCATTACCCAGTGCTCTATGCGGCATGAGGAGCGCTCCAACATGTTGTCATGCCCTTCCACCAATTAAATTGCCAAAGAACAGCAAAAGGACGCGTAAACAACGGTAACCTGCGCCCGCAGATGAAGCGGCTTTTTCATAACGTAATTTTAAATAATGAAGATGTCAGGTTAAATGCTACAGTAGTTAAACTTAATAAGGTGCCCTATTTTTTTTCCAGCCGGCTTTTCATTTGCCATCTAGGCTGGGATTGTATGTGAGAGGCAACGAAAGCAATTCAGCCAGTAATGAATACCTTTGGGACCCAGGGGTGGTGATCATTTGAATGCAACATTCTCTGGCCGGGCCCCCAAAACAACCTCAGGACCCGCTGAGCTGCCGATTACTGTTGAGAGCTTCTGAATAAATGCAGAAGGGCTCATCTGCCCTGCACTAGCATCAATGTCAGTCATTTTGGGGGAGGTTTTAACTTTGTCTAATAAAGATGACACAAGGGTGTGAGTGTGAGACCCGGTGTGTCTTACAAACCCAACGGGACTAAAGTAGAAATCAAAGTATAATATTGTGAGTGGTTTAACAATGTTGAGAGCTGCCATTATGCAGTATTTTAGAACAACTTTTAGAATGCAGATAATGGTCCTATAATTCAAAATATTAAAGCAAACTGAATTATTTATGTATTATTATGTATAATATTATACATATTTTTAATATGCAGAAGATAAAATGTAGTTATGCAAATTCATAGAAGCCAGAGAATCCTTTATTTCCTAAAAATCACCCCAAGTGTGATCACAAATGTAATATAAATATTATTGATTAATGATGGACTTAAACCAGTAAAAGATACATGCAGAAGAAAAGACTGTTTAATTGTAAAAGATAATAAGATATGTGTGACAATAAGAAATGTGAAATGTGATATACCATCTACAACAGATCAAAAAACAGAGCAGGTTTTATTGCTTATCAGTTCAAAGTTTATAGGAGAAGAAAGATTTACTTGATTTATATCTTTATGGAAGTTTATTGTATATTTTATCACCTGTGGATTGTATTGTGAAGGGTAATAATAGCTATTGTGCCTGGGCCTGGAAATTTAAGTTTGTTCACTCTCAGAAATAAAGGCCCGCGAGCTGTCACTGGGGTGGTACCTTTTCAAAAGGTAAAAAATTTGTAGCTAAAAGGTCCATATTAATACATCAAGGGTACATATTAGCACCTAAAAAGTACAAAAGTGCTCCTCTTAAATTTTTTAGGTACTAATATATACTTTTGAGGTACCAATATATACCCTTTAAGTACAAATCTGAACCATTTAAAATGGTACTACCCCAGTGACAGCTTGTGTACCTTCATTTCTGAGAGTGTTTGGTTTATGAGTTAAACTAAAATGTGTTGAAGGTAAAGCTTGATTGCTTTGTTTTTACTCCTTTATTAATATATTGATTTGGTCGATTGAACATTTGATTTTGGTTTAATAGATTAAATCATACATTTGTTGAAACTTAATTTTTTTAATGGAATTATTTGAGTAACTGTAGTGGGATTTTCTACCCCTGGAGCCCAACCCATTGTATAAGTTAAATACAGCTACACACTTGCTTTATTTCTAAATGAACCAGTGGTCTTAAAGAATTGTTTTAATGATTTATTATATGAATCATTCATTAAGACAGGGCATTTGTTGCCACCTACTGGAAGATTGAGTGCCATATTCATAATTTATGATGAACCTAAACCAGCAAATATCAAAACAAAAACACACTTAGTAAAATACAGTTTAACTGTATAGGATATGAAGTATTTAAGTAATATCAAAGCAATAGAGTTCTGTTTTCTTAAGTGCATATACACACTGCAAATGTGATATGTGATGTGGTATACTTTATTTTTTTTTAAAAGATAAATGAAACAGAAGTTAATATTAAGTAAGTTGCATTTCAGACTCAAAATATACAGTTTTTTTTGTCTATTGCGTATTTAGTTACTAACAAAGCCAGAGCAAAACATTTGTGCATCTAAATTAGAGATGCAGATTCATTAAAAAGAAAGCCACTAGCTCATTCTCGAGTGGTTCTAAATCTTTACAAGTTTCAGTCTTCTGTTGAGCACAAAAGGAAGATCATTTGAAGAATTTGAAGCAGAAATTTCACTACTATAGTAAGAAAGTCAAATACTATGAAAGTCAATGGTTACAGAATTACAAAATTTGTTCCCAAATCTTATTCTGAGTTGAAAAGAAGAAACTCATAAAGGTTTGGAAGAAGACAGAATTTTGATCTGCGTGAACTATCCCTTTAAATGAATCATTTAAATGAATGATTTTATGAATCACTTGGGGCATTTCTTGCATCAGTCTTAAATCAGCCTTCTGCCTGATTTAGTGTTATATTTATTTATATGTGATAGGTCTGAATTCTTAAAGAACCATCACAAAAGCACACTCAGGAAAATATTGTTTAATTACCATATATTCTCAAAAATACCACAATACAGCCCTAGATCAAAGCAAACTAGCATAGTCCACAAGCGACCACTCCCTGTCCGGCACACTGCACCCATGCTTTCTAGCAGCTTAAGGCTCATGCATGCATGAATATGCAATTCATGAATATTTCTGAATAATGCATGTTATAAGAAAAACAATGCTAGAGCGATAATTTTAAATCTAATTCTAGTGAAATGTCCTATACATATAGTGCTCTATATATGGATGCTGGTTTTGGCTCAGGAGAACACTTTTTTTTTGTCGATGTCTGAAATACACTAAAAAGCACATGTTTTTTAGGGCCTCTTCAGTCCCAGGAGGGAGCGCAAGGTTAGTTTATGCATGTTTAAAATGCACAGCTTTCTCCAGGTCCCACAAGAGCTCTGCAACATCTGGGGGGAGGGGGGCGAGAAGGCATACGAGCACCTCTATACAAACCCACACACAAATCTGACAACCCCCTTCATCAGAGACCATATACATGTCAAACCATAGCACTGGGCAAAAACAATCTGCACAAGAAACAAACAAATATTGTATCAGTCTGTGCTGCTCTTTCATTATTGACCCCAAACACACTTCATATATGCTAATCTGCAACGCAGTTCAGACAATTTCGACCAGCCAAACGTGATAAACATCAGTCTTATCAGGTTTAAACAAAAAACCAAGAGTCGTTTGATGAACATTGCTGGCTCTGTGAGTCAAAGCGAGCAGTTTCACAAGTAGTGTCTTTGAGTGTAGTCCAGAAATATGAGAGGTGTGTATATTTTTAGTGTTCGGTGAGTGTATGTTGTAGTCGGCTTTATCTTGCATCGCTGGCACGCGCTACTTCATCTTGCTGCTGCATTAAAATAAATAAACGTTGATACAGAGAGCTTGTGGGCTGACATGTGCTCAGTGCTCCGCCATTTTGGGCTAATAAATGTGGCTTTTATTTAATGGCCAAGAAACACATGGTTTGGGTTGGAGGAAGGGGGAATGAGAGGAGATGGTTTGATAGGAGAGAACCTGTGTGTGGACAGACAGTGCTGATGTGCAGTCTGGACGATGAATGCGTTGTGTATTTTAACATCTCATCGATTCATTTTTTTTTCCCTTCCCTAGGTTGTTATTATTGTTATGTCTCCCAGAGAGGAATGGATCTCCACATTCAGAGATGCTCGGATGGATAACAGTATCACATTTTGTCACTTCAAGCAGCTACGAGGCTTTCAAAAAGTGTTGTCGAGTCAGTGGGGATGTTTTGAAGGGAAAAAGTCAAGGCAGAACCAAGAGATTAACAGCACTTTTTATCAAGAGATTAACAGTCATTTTATTTTAACTCATGCAAATATAAAAGTCCCTTTCATCACCAGCTTTTATTTTCCAACCACATTTTTTTTTACATTGTTGGCAATAATCTCAAAATTAAGATTTTAATTGCAATGAATTCTACAAAACCAGTGTTAAATTGCATGGATATTTTTGAAAGAATAGCCAACAATACATTGCATTGGTCAAAACGATCGATTTTTCTTTTATGTAAAAAAATATTAGAATATTAAATAAAAAAGATGTTCCATGAAGATATTTTGTAAATTATTTACAGTAAATAGATAAAATATATAAAAACTTAATCTTGGCCATTTAAAAGGCAATTTTCTGTTCATGTTTAGATATTTTAAAGCCTTAGATTCCAGATTTTCAAATATTATCCTATTTTACATGAATAGAACGTTTATTTATAGCTTTCATTTTCATTTTACTCAGCATGTGTGTTTTATAAATTTCAATTTGCCTCGTGACTGGTTTTGTGGTCCATTGTCACATATGATATAATATCAAATTTGAGCATTCTACTCATATAGAACAAAGGTATAGTTTTAAATGTCACATCATTTAAATGTTATACTGTCATTTTTTATAAATAATCAATAACTTTTTTTTTTTTGCTGTTTGATTAATTGTTTTTCATTTATCAGGTAGCCAATAATTATTTAATGTATGATGCATAATAGACTGTATATATATTTTTCTGTGCAAGGCAGGGTGGTATGACAAAATAAATTAAACTATAATAGATTTTTTTATTCTGTGCGTATTGCTACATGTAAATAAGTGGGCATGACCAGGGGCGTAGCAAGCGCAGGGGATAGGGGGATATGTCCCCCTCACTTCTAGAGCCAGACCATTTAGAAACAGGTGATTAATAATTATATGAACGTACACTTTTGGATCTCATTTAGCTGTCCCCCTCACTTTTAAAATGTCCGCTACGCCAAAGTAAAGTAAAAGTATCTGTTGTAAATATTACACAAAGTATGAGCAAAAACTAGCCCTTTTAAAAGTACTCAAGAGTAGTGAGTATTACGCAAGGCTGATGCATTTACATACAATTTGTACATGTGAAAACGTAACATTCTGTAGTGCATTTAGTTATTGTTATAAGGCCATTTGGCAATTTTAGGCATCATACAGTAAACATCCTTCATCTTCTTGTTAGTGCCATGCAGTCTAAACAGTCTCTAATGGGGTGTAAAGATTTTAGGCATCTTCTTGGACACTTTTAATGCTCCCAGACAATTTGCTGCATTTATAAATTGCATCATACGGAACAACCTCAAGACACAGACGATTTGATTTGAAGAGAAACACGGGACTGTTTTTTCTACTCAGCCAATCATAGTAGACAAGTAGTGACTGCAGGTTGAGGCAAAATAGTGAAGTAAAAGTACCAATAGTGCAAAAAATTTACTCAAGGTAAGTAAAAGTACACATTTTTTAACTACTTAGTAAATTACAATTCCTGAGAAAAACTACTCTGTTGCAGTAATTTGAGTATTTGTAATTTGTTACCTCACACCACTGAATATCCCTTAGTAAACAGTCACTTGTGTAATGCTACAGCCTCTGGTGACTAACAGCCTCCCCAGGTCCTAATGCGTGGCAGTCCTTTTCATTTCTGAAGTATTTATTATAACCCCTTTTGTTGATTTTCTGGAATAAACACCTATTTGAATAACTATATTGAAAAAATTATTTATATATGTATATGTATGTATCAGTACAAAAAACTGAGAAACTGTTATAAACGATAAAGAACCCTCACAACCAAATACGTTTATCAGATCTATCAAATACTCAGGCTTACAACTAAGCTGTTTCCCTTTTATAAGTGTGATCCTGACATCAGTTTTTGCTTATTCCACTACACACAATGCTTAGTTTCCTAAGTTCCCCCAACTCCAAGATCCCATACAAACAGTCCACGATGCTCTGCTCTCCATCAACACTCTATCAGCAGCACTTCCAGTTCCTCAAAATTCATGTACACAAATAACATCCATAACAGTACATCAACATCATTGATCTCACAAATCACTCCGAGGAGCAGTTTCTGAAAGCAGCAGTGGCGTTCATACCATCACACATGGCAGCCTTTAGATCTTCAAAATCAACCTAAAAACCATCAGATCAAACCCCAAGTACTTCTTCGAACCGTTCATGTAATAACCATGATCCTTGCGCCTGGCCTTGGCCGCTCTCCAGGTTGCCTTTGGTTCGTATTATAAAGCAGATTAAAAGACACTATTGCAGTACATGTTTTGCCTTCAGCGCTGGAGCCGCGGATACTTTTCAGCTTGAGTTTTTGCTTCCTGAGTGTGAAGTTTAAAATAGGCACAGGGGTGCACTTCTCTCTAATTTGGCTAATGTGCGTTTAAAAGCAGGAGAAAGCTTTGTGGCTACGTACCACACACTGAGGTCAAGGTGAATTTAACTGTTGGTGCCAATAAAAGTAATTACCTGTTCCCAACAGAGGGAAAGAGAGAAGTGGAGAAAGAAGGAGAGAGGAGCAAGAAGCACAAAAACAGCAGAAAACAGAGAGAGAGGAGCTCATAAGCCAGAGGAAGTAATATCTACAAAGGGAGTTTTAAGATTCAAAGGGAAACATAAAAGTAGTGCTCGACTCAAAGCAGCTCTGAGATTACAGCAATCCTATTCATACATGTGAAATCAATGTGGAGCTCGATGGCAAATGAAAGTGTGATCTACACAACAATGGAGTGCAGGAGGCAGGGACAGACATTGACTATAGACTATTTTCACAGACTTTGATGATGTATTTTTCACTTTAATTTGCCAGGTTGGCTTTTTTTTTTCTTTTAATATAAGTAATTTAATGTATAGTTTTATCAGTGCCATTCATGCTATTGGAATAACATGAACAAATTGAGCTTATTAGCTATACCACATCTTCAAACTTGCATTAGCAACTATGATTACGCATACAATTTCAGTTAGTGACACAATTCTGTAGAAATGTAGTTAGCTAGCAAGCATACATCTGCAAAAACCCTGATTTAAACACCCACCCACACACGCACGCACACACACACACACACACACACACACACACACACACACACACACAC
>CAIGQZ010001336.1:28861025-28885282 GCA_903798205.1 Danio tinwini
TATTATATTATATTATATTATATTATATTATATTATATTATATTATAGTTGAACTAAACTCTATACTGTATATTCAGATTTTTTTACTACTTTTGTCAGCTCACAAAGAGCTACAACTTTGTCAAACTGCAAGCAAAACGTGTTTCATGATTAGATTTAAATATACAATGTTCGACTTGCGTGAGAAAGGTGTGAATTGCACCTTCACACATTTGAGTAGAACAGAGACCTGTTAAACGTTACTTATGTCAAACTAAATGACAGGAAGATGTTTGAGCAGGCTGCCAAACCATATGGACAGCTTTTTCTTAAAACGTGTTTCATTATTAAATTTACTTTTGCAAATGGAATAATTATTCATAACACTTTTTTTCAACATGTAATGAGAAAAACACAAGTGAGACAGGGAGGAAAGGAGTTATTTTAGAGCGTATTATACCCTGCATCTCTTACAGTACATTAAAGGCCAAACTCTGTGATCCACAAACAGATTGAATTTGCTGCTTTTATTGTGTTTACTGCGTCAAGGCGCTTTACCAGAAACTTGTTTTTAACCTTGAGTAATATTTCAGCATCCCATTGTGTATGGTGTTCGAAGTTTGAAATGTCAAAATGTAGCTTGCTTAAATTTCATGGAATGCAAGCGCATATTTCAGATCAATGTGTCTATGAAAACAGGCCGAACCCAAACAGCTCTTGACAAAAGAAGGAAGGAAATGTTTTAATAGAGCAGCAACATCACATATAGCCTGCAGCTGCCTGATAAAATGAATACGCAGAAATAATGTGGGAAAAATCCTAAAATGTGAGCGCTCAGTCAGTAAAGGTGTGCAGTCTACAGCCGCCTGTCACGTTCATTTGCACACAGCAGCACATGGCAGGTGTCCTGGGGGCCGCTAATTAACCCGTAGCCTTAATTCATTAGGCAAACATGTAGAGGGTCCCTTCAGACAAGCTGCTCTCCTCAAGCAAGCACGTTCACCCTTGACCTTAATACGCCCAAACGACATGTTATAGTTAAAAATATAAAATTTTAATCAAGCTGTGCTTTTTATAGCAATACGCGCTATCTAGTGAGTCACTGATGAAACGGCCTTTTATCTTGGACGCTCGAACAAGCACAAGTATCCTGAAATAAACTTCCCTCTGTGAGTAACTAAAAGAGCATTGCTCAGAAATGCTGCAGTATGAGGCTACGTTTACATGACAATGATGTAGTCAAAAAGGAAAAGATTTTCTCTTCACATTTGCACTACAACAATGTCGGTGAAAATGGCCAAAATCGCTGTGCCTGGTCAGTATTTGGTGCTGTCACCTAGTTAGTAAACAGCAACTATAGAGTATAGTGACGATGTGCCATTAGCGGTTTAGTGCTGGTGTGTATGTAAAAATTTTTTAAATATATAGTATATACATTATAAACACTCCATTTTTTAAATAGGCACATTTTATAAGTCATCTGAAGTTAAACAGTTGTGTTTTACCATTTTTGAATCCATTCAGATGATATCTGGGTCTGGCAGGAGCACTTTTAGCTTAGCTTAGCTTAGCTAAGCATAGATCATTGAATTGGACCGAACCATTAGCATCTTGTTTTAAAATTTTTAGATAATGTTTAGATAATGTTTCTATTTAAAGCTTGACTCTTTTGTAGTGACACTGTGCACTAAGCCTGACGGAAAATAAAAAGTTGCTATTTTTTTAGGTCAATGTGGCTAGGAACTATGCTATCAATTCGGCCTTGCTGCCATACCAGGGTGGTAGTCCATGATAGTTACCTAGCTGGGGACTCCTTTTAAGAGCTGCACACTGTCATTGATACTTCTGCAGTCATGGTACAGCAGCAAATTTCTTTGATTATTGGTCTAATGGTCTAATGCAATTCAATTATCTATTATAAGCTAAGCTAAAAATGCTCTAGAGGAGTTGTAAGCCTATTTCAAAAGATTTTGGAGTATTGATTTAATCTGTGTGTATTGTTGCATAATGTAAATCCATGCTTTGCTTATACAGATATGTGAATGTGATATATGTGATATGTGAATATCTGAAAACAGAAAATTTATTGACTGTCTTAGTCCAATCAGTTTAAAATTAACAAACACCCTACATCTCTCTATATTAAGCTAAAACACTGCTTTATTTATTTATTTAATTTATGATTTAATCATTTATTTGTATGTTTGTACTTTTATTTTAGTTGTCTTTTATTTCTTTAGTTTTAATTTTCAAAATGAATCCTCATTAAACTTAACAAATTTACAATGATAATAAAGCTTGTTAAATTTTTTAATGATTAATGATTTTAATGATTCACTTTCGCCAATTGGTGAAGTTTTTTCCTTGCCGCTGTTGCCATTGGCTTGCATGGTTCGGGATCTGTAGAGCTGCGCATCGATGGAATTGCTCCTCCGTGTTTGGACTCTCAGTAGTGATTATTAAACAACACTAAACTGAGCTAAACTGAACTGAACTTAAACTCTGAAAACTGAACTGGTACTGTTTCAATTTACTATAATCTTCTATGTGAAGTTGCTTTGACACAATCTACATTGTATAAGCGCTATACAAATAAAGATGAATTGAATTGAATAGAATAATGAAGGAATTATAATGCTTTATTTCTTTATTTAATTTTCATTTACAAGTAGCAGGGTATTTACAGGTACTATATATTTCTGTCCATTCGCATCCCGTCCCTTTGTGCCCCCTGGCGGCATAGTTGCAAACTGCTGTTACACCTAAAAACATGGCGGCAGTGCCACTCGTGGCGGGAACGATGCCACTCGTGGCGGGAACGGTTCTTTTGAAGTGTCACCCACTGTAAGTCATTAGCACAGATTTGAGCAACAACAACAATTCTATGTACTCCACCAATGTTGTTTATGTTTGATTGTGCTTGCCTTTAATCTTCACCTCTCTAAAGAAGTATCATGACATAATAATTATCAAAAACTTCCACTGTGTAACCTGTTATCAGTTTTCAGTCCCAAAAATCCAGATGTCATGTAAACAAACAAGCAAAACGCATAAAAAAAAACATCTAGTTACTGGCTGAAAACGTTGTCATGTAAACGGCCCTTGTCTCTTATAGGCCTTGTTTTGCAGTCAGTACTGGCTGTAGTTTTTAATGAAAGTGTAAATGGAGGAAATGAAAGCCGGTGACAATATGCATTAAAGCTTCATTTCATTAAGCTGAGACAAAGCTTTAAATGCTTTGTTTACATGTTATAATAGCCCCTGATTATGGTGGGGACTGATAGCGGCTCTAATTTGCGATGCGCCGGCTTAAATTTGTTTAATTACGACTTAAAACAAAAGGAGTGAGCAGTAATTAACCCACCTGGTTCCCTGGCACAAAGTCCTGGCCGGGCTCTGGCATACTCATGAACATGTTTTCACTGTCGTACTGCAAACAGATAGAGAGAGAAAAAAAAACAATAAATAAACCGTCAGAAATGTTCGCTTGACACACAATACGAGAAAGTCACAGAACATGTGGTTGGTATTACTGTTCTGTGTTTTTCTCCCCAAAACTTGGTGCTTAAAGACAATTAGTCTTTGAAGTCCCTGCCGTATCAGATGGAGATGTCAGTGATTTTATTAGTAATTAGTACAGTGGTAATTAAAGTTGCTGGTTGAGGGGGCTGAAGGCATTGCTTTCATGTGCGCAGTGGAAAAAATATGATTGAGTTTGATGAGCCCACACAAGGATAGACCTGAGACTGGACAGACATCACTGTTAATATAAATGCACACAAATCTTTTAAATCAACATTTTGATATAATTTTAGCACTGATATTGCAATGTGTGCATCCACAATAGTCACATCGAACAATCTGCAATTTGGAATAGGGATTATCGTTGACCAGGAGCTGCAGTTCAGAACAGTCATTAAAGATTTTTACTATAAATAAAAGAGCCAAAGTTTATCAATTGCATGTGTTTTAAGACCTTTGACTGTATAATCATATCGAGAGAGTTTAAAGCATTCAAGCAGTAGAGAATTGTACCATTTGTAAGTTTAGTAAAAATGATTTTATTGAATTATTTGTACATGTAGACTATGAATGCAGTAATATTTAATATTAGAGCTATTTAAGCCATCTGATGAAAGTGTATTCATATCGCAATGTATATCACAGAAGAATAAAACATCGCAATGTCCGATTTTTACAATATCATGCCCTAGCTGTAAACATATTCCAGTCGAACCTCATCAGTGTTCATTTGGAAGCGAATTGAGAAAAGACTCAATTCAGTTACTTAAAAAAATTGTATTAGTATTTTTTAATGCTTTTGTTTTAAAACTTTAAAGAGTTTAGATAATTTTCCTATTTAAAGCTTAATTCTTCTGTAGTGACACTGTGCACTAAGCTTGACAGAAAATGAAAAATTGCTATTTAATTTTTTTAAATCAATGTGGCTAGGAAGTATGCTATCAGTTTGGCCTTGCTGCCATACCAAGGCAGTTACCTAGCCGGGGACTCCTTTTAGGAGCTGTGCACTGTCATTGAGACTTCTGCAGCCATGGTACAGCAGCAAATTTCTTTAATTATTGGTCTAATGGTCTAATGCAATTTCATGATCGATGCTAAGCTAAGCTAAAAGTATTCTCATCAGACCCAGAAATCAATCAGAAATTTTATTGAATTATTTGTGCATGAAGTCTATGCAGTAATATTTAATATTAGGGCTATTTAAGCCATCTTATGAAATTGTATTAATATCGGAACATACATCCAAAATATAAAACATCACAATGAAAGATTTCAGTATCATGCAGACCAAGTTGTAAACATATTCCAGTCGAACCCCATCAGTGTTTATTTGGAAGTGAATTGAGAAAAGTAGTTAGTTTAATAGTGTTTTTAGTGATTTTGTTTCAAAAACTTGGGATAAAGTCAGCAAAACCATTAAATTTAATCATGTTAAAATCTCATGGAAAACAGATGGTACACATGAAAATGTTCCAGAACCACATGTTTCATGTGTGTTTCACATGTGATTTTTCATGACGCTCATTTGGTTTCTCTGAAAGGGAGAGATTTATGCATTTTGTCATAAAAATGTAATAAAAATGCTCTGCATCTAAATCATCTTACATTTTGACCTGACATATTCCCTCATACTTTATTAAACCCCTCCCTTCCAGCAATACGGCTCTATTCTGGCATGTAACTAGCACATATATTAATTCCAGATGGATGAAATCAAGCCCTTTTCTCTCAATTAAATATCCTCTTGCAGTCAGAAAAGTATCATATTACAGAAGTAAAATGGGTTGCACATGCTCTTTCACGTTAGCAAACCTTTCCAAATCAAGAATTGCTAATCTACACCTACATGACTAACAAAAATCAATCGGATGGGACCCGGTGTGTCTTTTACAGTACACTTGCAGCTTGTGCAATCACCTGCTGAAGATGCTCGAAACAGCTTCAGCTGAGTCAGTGCAGGTTAACTGTGTGATGAAGGAGAATGAGCCTGTGACCCAGCTGTGCAGCACACCTGGGAAATTACAACAGCCCGCACTTGCTGCCTGCTACAGTCCACTCAGCAACACACACACACACACACACACAAACACGCAAATTCTGCTGACACGCCTGCCTGACAAATATCCGCCAATTTACATCTGCTCCACTCCTGTACAACTCAGGGAAAATGGCTGATTAATATCAAAAGCAGAAATCAGATGTGTTCTAAGTTCCTCAGCGATTGGTCCTAGACAGGGTTGTCATTAACACAGATTCATGACACTTACTTGAGTGGTATGAAAAAACTGAGCGGGGTGTCACGAAGACGTGGCGACTGGCTGTCACTGGCTGAATGTTTGTATTTCTGTTCATTCGAGCAGCACATCTCATTTCATTATGCCTGCTCGAGATAATTCTATGGAAATGAAATGGCAATAATCCTAATGAAAGCCTATCACATTGCGACCTTTTAAGTGCGCGAGTTGATGGGCCAATCTGATTGGTTTTTGCACACGGATGACAGTTAATTTCATGCTAGCTTATTGATTGTGATTAATGTGATCAGGCTGATCTAAGATGTGGCTATTCTTAAACTATGAAATGTGCTGGTTTATGAAACACGACCAATATAGCTGTGAATGTACCGAACTCGATTCGTAGCAAGGAGAAAATGTTTGCCAACTTTGAAAGAGCTGCATATATTTTTCTTGTAGCTAAACTGCAGTTAGATGCATTTTCATTACAATGGCTCTGTTCCATATCCTAGGGACCTGCCTTGCTGTTTGCTTTCTATACAGGAAGTAGCTAAAATAGCACTTAGTGAGCTGGCCTCATAGGCAGATCATCATCTGTATGTAGTCAAAGACCGTATATTTATTGTACCAAGATGATTCACTCAAGTTACTATTATTGGAAGAAACTGAGGCACACAATATGGCAGAATATAAAATTCCTCAAATAAAAAAGAGCCCATCACCAATTTTAAATCATCTTAATTAGGGATGCAAAATATATCGTCTGCCATATCAGCATTATCAGTCAGATAACATTGTACATTATAAAAGCGCTATAGAAATAAAAGTGAATTGAATTGAATAACCAAACTAGGCCATTATCTATAAGCAGATGATCCATTGTGCTTTATTTCCTAATCACTAAGTTAAGGTAAAATAATGACAGTTGCTCACTGTATGTGTTTGCCTTTTGTTTTTGCAATCATACAGAAAATTGTGAAAGATATCCATTTCATCAGCCTATGTAGCTGTATGGGCCTCTAAAGCGAAATAGTTACCATATTGGTAAAAAAATTCCATATGGGTGCATCCCTAATCTCAATCAGAGAAACATTTAAGTTCATTTATGCTCACTGCAAAGTTCTTTTTCTATTCTTCGGTTTTAAAAATAAACATAAATAATAGATTCAACGTTGCTTTCAATTACAATCACATACACAATTCAGTTTTACTATAAAGAAGTGTTTTTACCATTGATATTCTAATCATGGTCATCTGACCTCAATGGCAGGCAAGAGGAAATTTACCTAAGAAATAAAAAGGGCGGAGCTTCTTTAACACACCTACCTATTACATCATCACCAGAGGTAGTTTTTAATTATAAGATTTCAAGCTCTAAAACAAACTCCAAAATAACTTTATATATATATATATTGAGGCTCTTATTAAAAAAATCAACTGTCTTTCAGTATGTACACGTTATTTATACTTTCAGTATGCATAAAACTGCTAATTTTTGGTACAAATTATGTTCTTTATTATTGTATAGATAATTATAAATGTACTCTTCTTTTCAAAATGCATTATGAGATTGGCTTCTCCTCAAAGGATACAAGTGATAGTGCAAACTTTTATCTTTAGATTCATTTTCAAGTCAATGGAGGGGCTTACTGTAAGTAGGTTGTAGCAGAGAATCTACAGTACATCTCACCGGCACAGAAAAGCAAGAACTTAAAACTAGGGCTGAAAATGTTTTTAACATTGTGATATTTTTCATTTTGCGATATATGTTGCAATATGAATACAATTTCACCAGATGACTTCATATCTCTATTTGGAAATAATTTACAAAGTTAGATTGATTGGGATGATTCTGCAGTGTGACTGCATGTTCATGAAATCTAATAAACATAAACAATCTATAAATTTTTTGGGGTCCCCCAACACATTTTTATTGTGGTCTGTGCTATTTGCAGTGCGTTTCTGTATTTGTATGTGTTGTATGTTCATGCACATGTTTAGTCAGAAATTTATGAATAAATTTTTACCATTTGCATCTCTATAAAATCTAATAACAATCTATAAACTTTTTGGGGTCCCCTGACACATTTCATTGTGGTCTGTGCTATTAGCAGTGCATTTCTGTAATTGCATGTGTTGTGAGTATTTTCATGCTTAACAATCTATAAATATAATCAAGAAAAACATACAATTGAAATAAAGTGTTTTATCATGTCCTGAGTCTAACATTATTCAAGTAAAAATCATAAAAAAAAAAGTTAATCGTAGTTAAGGTCACAAATAGTACAATTTCTTATACCTGAATGCTTTTAAAGTCATTATACAATTACAGGCATTAAAAAGCGCATGCAAATTATAAAATATAATACAAACTCAACATTGCACATCCTGAGATGTGACTATTGTGAATGATCACATTGCGATATCGATGTCGAAATGATATCTTGTGCATCCCTACTTGAAACAGTGAGCCTAAACAGTAAATACAGCATCACAAAACAGCCTATGTCTGTTTTACTTCCAGTTTAGTTGAAATATAAGCCTCATTTCAATAAGGCAGTCAACCACTCAGACGGCAGTCAGTTATTAATAACAGAAGCTTTGAGTTGCAGCCACTCACACTACATCCATTTTTATAAAGATTCTCTCTAGTTTCTCAGTGCTGCGACCTCTCACATGTTTCTCTCAGTGTCCGTGCGCTGCTTTATCTGCTTAGCTCTTGCCCTCTATCAGACACTATTTGCATATGAATGTGCCTGTGGAAAGTGTGAGGCAGCCTTAGCTGAAAAAGTGAAACCTCAGAGCTGAACCCATCAAACTGACACCAAATCCGTCCAGCAACAGTTGGCCAACACCCTCCCTCACCTACACGCTGAATGTGTCAATGTGCAAACTCCATTTTACAAACTGTACAGGCCAATTATGACTGAGGTTTTGCAAACTAGCGTTTCTCAATCTTGTGGCAAGCTGGAAGCCATTTTGTGTCACTGCAGAGCTTGAGGTGCCATTGTGTGACCAATAAAACCACACAGAGTGCAGATTGAACATTTTCAAATCTGACAGCCCAACAGCACGCGCTACTTACGCAAATGATTGCTTTATTAGGAGAAAAGGCACCATAAGAGTCCATCATCAAACGGTAGGGCCGCAGGCATCAGCTACATCCTAAAATAAACAGCCGTTTGAGTGGGTAAAAGCCAGAAAGTATCTGTGCAAGCAGGTCAACAAATGACTACAATGTGCATTCGGCAGCTGCCACGCGGATGCAAATGAGCTATCAAATAACAAAAACAACAAAAACAAAACAGGGCCTAATGGCTGCGGGACTGTAAATCGATCCCTTCCACACTCCGCCCCGAGCGTCTGGCAGCTTCATAGAAAGCTTAGGTAAAAGAAATTGATCCCAACTGACATGACCACATGCTAACAAATTCCTCATTATGATTAATAGGACACGTTCCTCAGGGGGAGGAGGGTAATGACATGCTAGTGTTCTCCCAGAATAATATTAGAAAGTCTGTGGCAACACTTATTAGCTCGGTAATTAAACTGTTCATCCTTAAATGACTCCCCTGGTTCAGAACGACGAGGCCTACGGGCCAAAGTGTGTGTGCGGGGACTGAACTGTGGCCAGGGATGTGTTCATCCGCTAATGCCTGTATTTATCTTACAAGGGGTTTTCTGTTAATTTATTCTAATTAGTGTCACTGGAGGGTCTTGGCGTTGACGCTCGATCAGAACGAGGTGTTTAAGGGAGCTGCGTTTGATTCTGATCCGACACTAGTTTCAAAATTTCACAAATCAATTAACGTCTGTGAAATAGGCTGAAGGGAAAACTGAACTGTTTCATGCGATTTCCTTTAATTCATGCTTTTGCATGAATTAAAGGCACAATATATAGCCTTTTTCCATTTAAATATTAAAAAAACACTTGAACAGTGCTGTACAGTGTTCAGCATATATGAGTACACCATCTACAAATATCTAATTTAAATTAATATTTACTATAGGATGCTTTACAATGTTACTTTTTGCATTTATATTAGATTAGTCAGTATTGAAGCCAAATACGAATGTGAATTGTACCAAAAATAAATGTTTTTAAGGACAAAAGCATGAAGGTCCATCCACAAGCATACCATAACTATGGCAAAAGCAGACTAAGTAGTATGAAAAAGCATAGATAAGATTGCACCGATTTAAATTAATTAAGACACAGTCAAACTAGACCTTGAGCACTCAAACTGTATATGGACACTGCAGCAGTTGTAAAATGTTGGCATACTCAATGGTGTATTTTTAAAATTTATAATGTAATATATAATACTGCCAGCATGCACTTGCAATTCTGCAGATTTAAATGTAATGTTTTTTTTTTTGTCCAATCAAGTGGTCACAGTGATCTTCTATTGGTCATGGGTGTCATTATGTGATACAAATTTGTTCACCAAACTTGAACTTCGAAATGCTGTGAAAGTCACATATGCTTTTATTTGCTCACAAAAGTCCAGGTAAATTTTGTTTCATGTCTGTTTAATGGCTGGAAAATAGCCAACAAAGGTTTTCATTGTCATTGTTGTTATTGTTGCAAAAAGAAATATGCCAATGGCCTATATGGCTAATGTCCTGATATAGGTACAGTACCTGATTGAGATGCACCCAATGTTTCCTGTAACTAACTTTACAGCAACATAGCGATATTATCTCAAAATTATTTGTATGTCATTTACATATCACATATATATTTACATGCATTTTCCTAAACACTGAAATATACAATACTGATGTTTTAACAGCAGCTAAAGATGAAATACTGACAACATCTAAAACATAAATGATTGACCTATGAGAAACTCAACTTAGACTTAAAATTAATACTTAAAAAACAGATATTAATAAGATCATGGCATTAACCATTTACTTAAACTTTTAAAATTGACTTCAAAATCATTAAAATTAACAACATTTCTGTAATTATTTAAATATTTTTGTAAACGGTAATCCAGTTCTTAAGGTTGTTCTGTAGGGTTAGACAGAACAGGAGCAGATTCAATCTTTTATTCAACACCCCTCATCTCCTTGTTTAGAAGCAAATGTATGCATCAAAAGCTGCACTCATAAATAAAAAAAACTGCCACTTCAATTTCAAGTTTTACTTGTGAAATCAAATGTTCATTGGCTCTCATCACATATTGCAACATGCCACGTTTCAGTTGCATTTAAAAAAGAAGTGTGTGCCTTCATTGAATGTATCAGGGTTATATAATTAAAATAATATATTTCTAATCAATTAATTTATCTAAATTCTATTGTATACTAAATTATTGAGTCTTGCCATTTAAGACGGTCATTGCAACACATCATTCACTGGACAATTTTGGTATCATTCTTGAAGTTTCTGCAATAAACGATAGTGATTAAGAGGTAGAAGTGGGATTATTAACTCAAAATGCTATGCTAATAATAATATGTTATTAACATCCAAACTTTCCTGCACGTTTTTTAGAGTACATTAATGTTTTTACAGTAAAATGGTTTTAGGATTGGGTGTAAGTTTAATCTATATGATTTAAAAGATTTTGTAAATATAATTTTTGTAGCTATAAATGATGTATTGTATGTATTGTATTATTTTTATTGTTAAACATGTTACAACTTCCTGCCCAAGGACTACAGATGTAAATTAGCTTTAGCTAACTCTGGCACAACATGTCATGATGTTCATTGTCCCTGTATAAATAAATACAACAAATAAATAAATACACTGTAACAAATATTTGTAAATTAATAGTTTCCCCATTTTGTGATTCATGTTTTTTCCAGTATATTTATTTTTTTTAACTGCATTATGACATCTTGATTTTTGTGATGTTGGCAAGTTTGATTAAGTGACTTCTCTTGATATTTTAGATAGTTTGTGTATATTGTCTGTGTATTTTGTATTGGTTGGTGTTGTAAATAACGGTACAAAAAAACTGGTAAACACTGAATGAATTGCACTTAATTCTATAGTATTTCCTACATAATACATTTCTTTAAACTACTAAAGTGTAAAAAAAAGTCACTCTGTTAAACCACAGAGTTAAATTTTTCACATCAAAATTTGACATAGCAAAGATCAACGTCCCATAATGCAATTCATAACCTTAAATAAATGTAAAACACCCGTGAATCATATGGAAACTGTTAATTAACAGATACAGCCGATTTGAATGTTATCACTTGATTGAATTGCAGTTATCAGTGATTATCAGCTGATAGATATGGGCCAGTAGGGGCCTTCTGCGCCTACTACTAGACACAGAAGGCTGTTATCATCCATCCACATGGTTAATCAGCTATAGATCACATACGGCTATGGCCGGAAGTTAACAATAATTATTTATTATGTATATTAAATATTCATTAATTGTATTTTATTATCATCAACCCCTACCCCAACACTAAACCCAACCTTCACAGTAATGTAACAACAGATCTGTATAGCTGATTAACAATGTGGATGGATGATAACTGGCCCATATCTATCAGCTTTTAACCACTGATAATACTCATTCAATCGGGTGGTAACTTTCGAAGCAGGTGGATTTTTAACAGTGTATATACTAATGTATACATTTGAAATGTCCCGGTAATCAATTTTTTTTGCATCTAACAACAATGTTAAAGTTTTAAATGTTGTATATTGATACCTGTTCATCCTTAAATGGAAGTTGAGCTGAACAATAAACACAACAAACAATCAGAACAGTCTACACAATCAGTCTTTTCAATTAACATCAAAATAGCTTAAATGAATCAAAATCGAAACCAAGAACTGTTTACGTAAATGATCATAATTAGATTAAAATCAACATAACCACACAGCGACTGTTCATATGGCAACGTGTAGGTAAAAATACCCATTCAGAACAAAAAGACAATGCAATTAGAATCAATTATCCGGTGCTTTCTCGACGGAACCCAGAAACCGGAATCATTAAGCGAAATCGGAACCATAATCGTTAAATCCTGAGATTCCCATTCGTAATCAGGAGAGTAATAGCTTTCAGCACCTGCAGTCTGAGAGCCGCTGGTATCAGTGCATTGCTCTCTGAGCTCTCCAGAGGTCAGCGGGATTTCTGCAGAGCCCCCCTGCCTGGCCCCATCATCCCACCGTACACACAGATCAAATGGAAACGTTCTGGCTAAAATCTCCCCTCCTCCTGGCAAACTCTATTTCCTGGCATACACCATTATATAAGAGTACCAGCTATTGAAGAGGAAGGTACCAGGGCACCCTGCCAACCTCAGCCAGCCCTGAACAACTCTCTATTAAAATATATGAGCAACTTCTGTTCCTCTAATCTTAAGTGTTTGCCACTTAGCTGGGCCGGGACCGACTTCTGAAAGGTTCTGGGATGAAAACAAGCTGTGAAGCCGGGATGATGTTAAACCCTTATGTTTTATGTTAGGACCAGTCTGTGCCCTTGAGCGAAGTACTTGGCCACTCCAGCTAATTATATTGTACTGTGTTCACAAAAAAAAAACCTCCTCAAACATGCATATCTGACGGCGTGCCACTGTTTTTCCAAAGCTAGAATTACGAGATATAATATCAACATGATATGCTACCGATTTATGTACAGCTGTAATTTGAAAAACAGAAGCAGATTGCAGCACATTTGAAGAAAAGTGCATTTGGTTTGTCTTCATAAGGGCTGTGAAATGTTGCATTTGTTATAGGAGCGAAATGCAAATGTAAATGAGTGTATTATGCAAAAGAAGGTGCAAAATGTATGCATCTGTGGAATTATGCAACGCCTTTATTGTGCAAGTGCTAATGAAAAAGTCATTCTGACTGAAAAGTGTCTACATTTTCCAGCTATTAAAATTAGATCTAGGTGTTGGATTTCAGCTTACGTTTCCAAAAAAAAAGTGACATTCGAGGCAATTTTATGTAACTCAAACCTAATCTTTCTCACCGTCAACAAGCCCAAAAAATTGAATCCAATAAACCGTTGTTACTGCACATGTCTGTCATTCCTTTTTATACAGTACATCTTTTAAGGAACAGTTAGGTGGTAGGGGATACTGGCTCAAAATATTTTAGCATGCTGGTGTATTATGTTTTCACTGTAAAATGGTTTTGTTTAAGCTTGGGGGTTGGGTTATATATACAAAAAAATTACATAAGTACAAATCTTAATGATATAAAAAAATTGTTAACATTTAACATGTTTATCTGGAATAGGCGTCACAGTGGCGCAGTGGGTTTCCTCTGGGTGCTCTGGTTTTCCTCACACTCCAAAGATATGCATTATAGGTGAATTGAATAAGCTAAATTGGCAATAATGTATAAGTGTGAATGCAAGAGTGTATGGATGTTTCCCAGTGTTGGGTTGTGGTTGGAAAGGCATCCACTGTGTAAAACATATGCTGGATAAGTTGGCGATTCATTCATCTGTGGCAAACCCTGATTATTAAAGGGACTAAAGCAAAAATAAAATAAATGAATAAATGTTTATCTGTAAATACATAATGTTAACTAAGGCTGTGTGATAATCAAAAAAAAAAACATTACGATTTTCTTGAACAACATTGTGATTTGGATTTTAATCACGTTTTTGACACACACAGTGTAAATCTGAAACATATATCTGAAGAAAATCAATTAGATCTTTATCAAAGACTAGTAACATGTCTCTGAAACAAAAATAACGTAGTAAGGATGGGATGTAACAAATTGTCTCCAGTTGAAAACATGTAAACTTTGTGCTGCACTGCAAGTCACGTAACAAGAACTAATCGATGAGCTTCTTACTTTTTGTATAGAATATACACATTTTCAATCCAGGCTCATTCAAAAAATTTTACCTCTATATACATATTTTTGCAGACCGTGCTAGGAGCTACGTTTTTTGCAGTTTTTGTTTTACCCGAATCCACAAGTGGCCGCTATGCACGCTTTTTGAGATCTCAAATTTCTCTCACGAGTGCCATTCACGTGTTCTCTCGTAAATCCACCAGAGGTCGCTGTTGACTGACTGTTTGACTGACTGAATGACCGATCGATTGACCCACCCTGCCCCTTCCTTAAACCCAACCAATAGTGTTTTAAAAAGCACAGATTGAACCGCCCACGCACTTCCCTAAACCCATCCAACAAATAAAAAGCAATTCAGAAAAAGAAAAGCCCTCGTCTGATTTTGACCACATTTACCACACTCTCACCCTGTTATTTACTTGTTTATTTTATTTTATGGCTTCTGTTTTTGTCTTACCGGCTTACTGGAACCGTTGTTCACCAGACTCAAACCCCGTCGTCCTGGTCATCTCCTCTCTGCATCTCAAGTCCACCAACGTACATGGTGAGCTAACTGGACAAACTGGCAACAGCTGGAAAGCCGTCCATACAGAGATGAGTGGTCAGCTGGTAAGCGTGAAAAGAGATGGCGTCATACTGCCGCAAAGCTTTTGTTTAAAAAATGAAATTCAGCCATATGTACTTCTGGCTACATAATTCACGATCTCCAGAAATGTATATAGGGCTACGTTTTCAGAATGAGCCTATGTTGCACATTTTGGCAGACTAATTACCTCAGACAAACACAGAACACCCAAACACTTAGTGCTTTTTAATTTTCTCCATCAATGAAACTTGTATCAGAGCTGCAGCATTGTTTTGTTAGTGTGTCATCCTCTGAGAAAATGGTTGAAGGTCGCCACGACAAAGGAGCATGAGCGCAAAGTATGTTAAAAAATCCAGAAGGAAGCGATGCTTTCCACACACTTTTAGACACAATATGTGACTGACAGGTCTTACAAATGACCTGGTTCTGCGATACATCAGCCTTCCTGTATCCAAAGTAATCCCACACCACAGATGTAGACTTGTTTTGGCCACCAAGTCCTCCAGTGCTGAACTCATCATCCCCATGCAGGCTATTTGTCATTAAGCACAGTTCCTGTTCTCCTGCACGCTGTCCAATTTCAATACATTTTTAATTAATCGCACAGCCCTAATATAAAAATTTTAAATGATTTAGTACATCCTAATTGTGTTGCAGAATCAATAAAAACATACAAAACAATAATGCTTTATAGCTGTACATTATATGCTAATACCTACATATGAATAATAAGACTGAAGTGCCACTATCTTTATAATATCATTATATGCTATTGATTTATGCACAGCTAGATTTTAAAAAACAGATGCAAAGGACATTGATGATTTTGCATCGCAGTCAAATATTGCATTTGTAGCAAAACTGCAATCTGGTATGTTTCCATAATATAATAACAGCTATGAAATGTTGCATTTGTTATATGAGCAAAATAGATCTTGGGTGAGGATTTGTAAATGAGGGTATTATGCAAAAGAAGGTGCAAAATATATGCACGTGTGCAATTCTGAAGCAACTTCATTTCGAAAGTGCTAATGATGATAAAGGTCTTCCAGAAAAAGTCATCCTGACTGAAATGTGTCTAAATATTCCCTGCTATTAAAATACGATTTTAAGGTGTTCGATTTCAACTTAAGTATCATACATTTCACATTTCAGCCAATTTGATGTAACTCAAACCTAATCTTTCTCACTGTAAATGAACCCAATAAATCAAACCCTGAAAGAAATGCTCCCTCTGCCTCAACGAGAAGCATAATTTTATGCAAATGTTATACAATAATCTGTATTCTATATCTGAGCATGGTAATGAGATTGGTTGCTCTACATTATTCATATTGTACAGATCCAATATAAACAGATATCATAAGAAGAGGGGGAAGGGAGGGAAGACACATGATGCCGTAGCACACATATTGGTGACAGAACACATCACAAACAAAGGACGTTTCGAGGCCTTTTCAGTGAACCTGCGCAGATTATTGTGCATTTCCTGTGTTCTCCTGTTTCAACATGACTCTCTGATCAAAATGGCCGATGTTCAGGAAGAAAAGTAATGGGATACGAGAGCAATGGAACGTTTTGCGCCGAACATAATCATGCAACTTGCGCGCAATCAATGAGCCCCGCATCATCTCTGGTGATTGCCTGTTGTACAGACGCGGCTAATGTTTCGCCCAGTGCCATGCATCACGTTTGACTTCTACGACTTTGTAAATGGCAAAAAATATAAAATGATCCCAGAAACAAATAAGAAAAGAGGAGCCAATTGAATATATTTGCTGAACAGTGGGGCCATTATTTTGACGTTTATAGCTCTTGGCAGATCTTGTAGATTTCTTTTTTATTGGATGCTGTATATTGACCCCTTTGTCAAATTGGCTTTATGCATTTGCTTCTCTGCCACTGGATGATATGTCTAGAAGTGACATCTCTGCTGCTCAGTGATACATACTGTAATCAAATAGAACGAATCCTATTTCTGGCGTTGCACCTGTGCTCAGACTTTATTGCTGCGCTGTACTCATCATTTCATGTGACGCAGATGTGAATGGCATCATGTTTTGTTTTGTTTTTGCACAAATGTTTTAGCGCAGCTCTCAGTCATTAAATGCAGTTGTTTGGCAGGAATGAGGCATTGGTCTTGATTGTTAGTGTGACAGTTTTTCACATCGTCTGAAAGTAAGGAACCATTTTTGCTGCACCCACTTGGACATTTTGAGAATTTGTGTGTATGTGTCTGTCTCTCACTCTCTCTCTCTCTCTCTCTCTCTCTCTCTCTCTCTCTCTCTCTCTCTCTCTCTCTCTCAAATGTCCAGATGTGAATCAGAGCTTTTTGTGTGTGTGTGAGACTGGAACCAATTTCATTCCTCATCAGTTTCTTATGGAAGGTCAGAGTATGGGAAAATCAAACTGCGAGTGTGTATTCATTCCACACCCTGTGGTTTAAATGCACTCACTACTCAGCACCATGCTCATTTTCGTACCCTTTTATGTCGTGCTCTGAGCCGCTGGAATATATGGGCCCCCTAAAATATCTATTATAAAACCTCTTGAACTGACAGAAATGGATATAATGCATTTTTCAATGCTAATGTGCTTCTTAAACATGAACTACTCCATGGCTGTGTTTTATCTCGAGCTCTTAGTTTTTTATTTTGAACATCTAAAATGCTCAGATGAAGTTGTCTTGTATTAATTACACATTAAAAAAAGATTGACCAATAATAAATAAATAATAAAGAGAGCTTTTAAAATGTTTTTAAACACTGTAATGCAGATAAATATATGCATATACTTAAAATACTTCCAAATCAATGAAAATTATTAAAACACAATTTTAATTACAGTTGAAGTCAGAATTATTAGCCCCCCTTTGATTTTTTTTCTTTTTTACATAATTCCCAAATGATGTTTAACAGAGCAAGGAAATTTTCACAGTACGTCTGATAATATTTTTTCTTCTGGAAAAAGTCTTATTTGTATTATTTCGGCTAGAATAAAAGAAGTTTTTAAAATGTTAAAAAACATTTTAAGGTCAAATTATTGCCCCTTTAAGCTATTTTTTTTCTATACTGTCTTAAGAACAAACCACTGTTATACAATAACTTGCCTACTGTAATTAACCTAATCTGCCTAGTTAACCTAATTAACCTAGTTAGGCCTTTAAATGTCACTTTAAGCTGTATAGAAGTGTCTTGAAAAATATCTAGTAAAATGTTATTTACTGTCATCATGGCAAAGATAAATATTCTAATAAATCAGTTATTAGAAATGAGTTAAAACTATTATGTTTAGAAATGTGTAGAAAGATTTTCTCTCCGTTAAACAGAAATTGGTGGGGGGGAGGTGTTTTATCTCAAGCTATTATTTTATTTTGAAGATATACATCTAAAATGATCAGATGAAGAGGTTTATCAACAAATTAAAAATTAAGTTTATTAACTAATAATACATAATTGATTAATGGCAAAACTGAGAATACTTAGCCGATTTGAATGTTATCACTCCATTGAATGGGCGTTATCTGTCGTTATCAGCTGATAGATATGGGCCAATAGGGGCCTTCTGCACCTACTAGTAGGCTCAGAAGGCTGTTATCATTCATCTACATGGTTAATCTGCAATATATCACATAAGGCTGTGGCCAGAAGTTAACGAGAATTACTTATATTATTTATTATTATTTATAATTTCCCACTAATTGTATTTTATTAACGTCTACCCCTACCCCTACCCTAAACCCAATCATCCAAGTAATGTAAAAACAGATCTGGATCTGTAGCCTTCTCTATTAGTATAGTTGATTAACCATGATAATTTATTTATAATATTTATTAAATTTCCCATTAATTGTATTTACTTAACGTCTATCCCTACTTTAACCCTAAACCCAACCATCACAGTAATGTTACAACAGATCTGGATCTGGAGTCTTCTCTATTAGTACAGTATAACTGATTAACCATGTGGATGGATGATAACAGCCTTCTGAGCCTAGCAGTAGGCACAGAAGGCCCCTACTGGCCCATGTCTATCAGCTGATAACTACTGATAACTCCCATTTAACGAGTGACAACATTCGAAGTGGATGGAATACTACTTAAAAAAAAATATTCTTTAGAAATAAATATTCATGCAGTTTATTATTTATTAACAGTTATTTAAGTAACAGAACCTAACAAAATACATCTTCCTTTAGAGTTTTAGCAACATTTTACAGTATGGCTGCATTAACCGATGAATTAACTAGCATTAAATAACAATGAGCAATATATGTGCTAAACCATTTTTTTATTTTTACTAACATTAGTTCCATGCTGGTTCATATTAGGTCAGGTCAACTAAATACTATGATCAAACTTTACAATAAGGTTCCATTAGTTAATGCTAGTTAATGTATTTGCTAACATTACGTTTAAAAACGGTTGTGTAGTTTTCAAGATTATGCATGGTTAAGCTACTCCCCTTCTATCTGACTTTTTCCAGTTTAAATCTGTAGAAAACAAGTGACTCGGGGTGCAGCTAGAGCTGATTATTATTTCACTTAGAAAAACATCTTTCCAGCTTGTTTTTCTTTTAAAGCATCACATCAGTGGCATTTGATACCACAATATGTTAGAGAATGTATATCTTTTAAGTCATTTAAGTATAATTTTAAGAAATTAAATCTTAATAATAAACATTGTGAACACTAGGCTTATTGATATTGTTGTTGTTTTCTGTTGTTTATTTGAGTATTGTTTTTTTGTTTGAATTTTGTTATTGGTATGGCCTTTAATATCTAGCCACAAATGTGACCACAAATGAAAACTAGTCTTTGAGCTAAATTGGGTATATTTACATTCTTGGGGAAAGTTGATTAATGTACACTGTCCCTTGTTGTAAAATATATAAAATACTTAATAAACTTAAACATGAACAAATAATGGACAATACATTTATTTATCTTTGATAACAATAGCTAATGACAATAGTCATTCATTGTTGGTCCTTGTTAACTCGCAGTGCATCAACTAATGCTAACAACTAGTGCAACTTTAGATTATATTAGTAAATGTTGAACTTATTTATTAATTAAGTATTAAGTATTTATTAAATTTATTAATAAATGCTGTACAAGTACTATTCATTCTTAGTTTGTGTTAGTAAATGCATTAATTAACTTTAACTAATGGAACCTTATTGTAAAGTGTGACCAAAGTGTGTGTGTAACTAGTGTAACTACTGTACCTGACATTTCTAAAACAATATGTAAATCTAAAATCAGGTAGGGCAGAGAAACATGCAAATGTTTGACAAAAATGTATTTTTAGTTTTAAGACTAGTCATGCTCTTAGCTTGACTTGCTCTGCAAAAACCCAATCTGCTGTTTATATTATTAAGTTGATCTTCTTTTTCAGCCCCCTACCATACATCAGATGCTATATAAATATAATTTGCTCCATCTGTATGTACATGACTGCCTGTTGGCAGATTGAGGGAAATAGTTAATCCTGTCATCTTGTTATCAGCCTCTCCTCTCGTATCAACTTGAAGGTACATCTGGCCTTTCAAACCTTCTGCCGACCTCCCTATGTCAACATGTTGTGGACCCTTAAAAGCAGCAACATGTCAGGTAATAAAATATATTCCTCAGCCTTCTCGCAAGATGCTAATGCTGTCTTGGAGACGAGCCAGAAATGCTCTCCGTTTCACTTCTGATCAGCAGATGCTCGAGCAACGAATAATATCAACATCCCAATGTACACCTTTGCTTTCCCTAGCGTAATTAGTCACCAGTGAAACTTCACTTTCTAAACATGTCAACGTTTATAAAACAACAGAGAAAATGTGAGCAGCAAAGAGGAGGAGGAACACATATGGGTGAAAAGGAGGAAGGTTTCCTCGTGGTTTCATTTCAGATGAAATCTAAAGGTCAAACGCTGTTACTAAAAGCAGTAGTTCACACTCAAAAAGCTTCCCGTGCAGAAAATTATACCTTATACCCCAGAAATGAGTACATTATGATTTCTTTTATATCGAAATAAAGAAATAAGAAAAATTACTCAATACAAGCCGCTGTCGATAGCAACCACTTCTCAAGAGAGGAACATGCAGGGGTTTGTTGTCAAACCAAATTACACACATTCTTTCCATGGATAAACCATAGCCTGAATAATAAGCAGCCACAAAAGTGGGTCAGGGTCGTCATGGAGAGAAATAGAGGCAAAGGCAGAAAGAGAGAGAGAGTGAGAGAGAAGGGGGGGGTGTTTCTCTTTTTGCTCCCTAGCATTCAATATCAAGAGTGGCAGTCATCTTTGACTTCAAATCATTCCTCTGATGAATAACCTTTGTCTGTACTGCATTACGGCACAAAGTGATTTCTTTTTCCACCCCCCCACCCTCCTCAAAATGGCAATTTTCTGAGAGCCTGAAGCTGAACTGAAAGCGTCTTCATTCGTGTTCCACCACTGTAATTTATTACAGTGAGCTAGAGTGACTTTCATGACTACCTATAGAGGCACTCTGATATTAGGCCCAGAGATGAGGATGAAGTATAAATCACTGGCTGGCTCTTATTGAATTGGTACGATTTCATGTTGAGCCCGAAATACCATGTTGGGCTTTTCCCTTCGCATTTTGCCTCCGAGCTGTCGTATTTCTGAATAAATCGCGACATAATGCGCATATTCATTTCTATCAGTTGATTGGTGAAAGCCCCACACTGAGAACGAAACCAGCTTCCTATGTTGCAATTATCTTCACAATGGCTTGACGTGGATCTGTAAAGAATGGTAATTTGTATAAAAGTGGCGTAGGGTGGGGGGGAGGGATAACGCGATGACGCAGCTCGGTCCGGTCTGTGAGGAGACTGGGAAACATTTTGACTGTATCGGTTTAATGATTCGTGAATGGTGACATATTGCTTTTGTGCTTTTCCCCCTGACATCCGTGGCCTGTACAGTTGGCGTGAAGCGTTTTATTGGTTCCTCATGGTTTTTGGCTATTGGCGCAATTAGCTTAAATGAAACCATTAGCGGACTTTAATGTCTGTTTCCACTAACCGAGTCTTTAGATATGCTTCAACACTGACTGAATCTCATCTAAAACATAGCTGACCTGAAGAAAAAAAAGACAGGGGATAAAAATGATTAAGTTTCAGAGTGAGCAGCCAGTGGCTTGTTAAATATCCTTTCACAGTGAGACAAAATTACAGTGTATCATAATTTACTGCCTCAGGAATCCCAATGGAGGTAAATGAAGGCATATTTCACTGGAGACCAATAGATGGTGACACAACCACTTAATTGCTTTATTTTACGATTGGTTGAGGGGAAAATTCGGTTTGATAAGGCTGTTTGAACAAGTGTTTTCTAGCAGCGAAAGCAACAGCAAGAACAACATTTATGCTCCTTGTTTGTCTTCGGTGTCTGTTTCGTTTCTGTATTTTGATAAATGGTGCAGATTTTGGTGCAGCTGTGCGGGGTCAACAGTGTTTAACTCGTGTGGGAGAGTGTTTAAGTGTATCTGCTCACTTGAGGATGTTTGCAGCTGAAAGGTAGGTCACGTTATTTTTATCTCAACAGAAGCGATGTGTGTGCTACTTTTGGTGTCTGGGATGTAGTCCGACATATGTTTGCACCAATGTCCCACAATGCACTTCAACTATAGAGCAGCTAGTTAAAGACATGAAACCTTCTGCATGACATTGACCCTTCAAAAAAACCACATGAGATCTCTGTCACCAGTATAGAGCGCTATACATAAACAGTGCAAATAATCAGGTTTGGACAAGCAAGTCAATTCAAAAATAATAATGGCAACTTCCTCACTGCCAATAAATTTGGTTGTCAGTTTACCATTTAGTGCTTAATCCTGTTCTCCACACACACAGTTCAGCAATTAACCAAGGAGTGACAACTGCATTCAACATCCAAATTAACTCTTGAAAAATGGATGCAGTGGCAATGATATTTATGAAATTGCTACCCAGTACGCACGGAACTTAACTACTAGTTATTAGTGAATTATTTAAATCTGTCAGAGATGTATCTCTTTTTATAGATGCACACAATAACAACTAACTGTGCTAAGCAAGAAATGACAGGGAAAGTTTGATTCATTAGTGTTGCCAGATCTTGCTAGAAAAAAAACAGACAACAGGAATATGCTTGTAATTAATATAAAACAATTTATATTTTAAATAATACAAATATTTTGTCAACTGTAGTAAGTCTATAAGTTTAATTTACACATAAGACAAGCCTAAACAACAAGCCTTAAGATGCTTATCATGAATGGACATGGCAACATCAGCCATCCAAGACTATGTTGTCCATAATTTTTAAAGTTTGTTTTGCAATTTTGGGAGCGAGTCACCTTATATAACTGAATTTACATAATATCAAAATATTGGTAACACTTTATTTTAAGTAGCAATTAACTATTAACTTATTACCTGCCTATTTTTAAGACATTAGCTGTTTAATAGTACTTATAAAGTACATATTCCTCATAATTCCATAATCCTACACATACCTAAACCTACCTTAAAACTATTAATAAACAGCAAATCAGGAGCTTATTGAGGCAAAAGGACATATAATATGTATGTATTTATATATTAGTACTGGGCGATAAAATCGATATATTTATTGACCGAACACCATTGTCAATAACGATAAAAAAAAGTTAGGTATGAAGTTTTGGTATGAAGACTGTAGTTTTATTAAAATGTGGCTGCTGAGCACATGCCTCGGAAGGAATGCCAATAAGCTTAGGGTGTGAGTTTGTCACTTCCAATGGAGGTGAGCGACTTGCATTGGAGCTGCAGCAATGGTTTGTCCATTTGTAATCCTCAGGGAAAAAGCTTGAAGGTCGGCTAGTTACGAGGGACGCCACAGAAAATGGTGAAGGGAACCACACACTTGTGCTTGTCACTTCAGGCCAGAATAACAACACATACGAAAATGAGTGCCGTATAGTAGCAGTGAGGAAATTATAAATAAAAAAGGATGTAAGGATGTCACCAAAATGGCTTTTTGGCAAATTTTCTTGTGCATCCCAGCCACTAGCTCCCCATCTAAATAAAAGGTAATAAAAGATAAATAAAGTGGTTAAATAACAGAAAATCCTAATATTCCTAAATGTA
>CAIGQZ010001336.1:28885682-28919696 GCA_903798205.1 Danio tinwini
ATATATATATATATACATATATATATATATATATATATATATATATATATATATATATATATATATATATATATATATATATAGCTCTGCAAGCAAACAGCTGATGTGTTTGGGCACTGGCAGACGTTCTCTGAGCCCATAAGGGATGAACATGAGTAATTTATGTAGGGTAGTGTTTCTGAGACTAGGACCCTTGAGAAATCTAATCACTCTCAACAGACTCAAAGAATTTGTCCTGCTGCATCAGAAAACGAACACAAACCCCCCCAAAACACTCTGGCTGTCCTTGTTTCAGGGAGGTAAGCTATATTAAATCATGCTAATCGCAAAACCGATAGACCCCAAAAATGTCAACAGGTGCGACGGAGTGAAAGGATTAACATTTTTCTGCCTGTATCTTTATACAGAAGGGGAAAAAAGAAACAAGAAGAAGCAGGAGCTGGGATGACCTGGGTGGACGGCTGCCAGCAGCCAGCTGAAAGGGCTGCGATTTCAGCTATTGTGTGGGGGGAAAAAAACCTGTGCCAAGTCCTATTATGTGAAATTGAATTTAACCTCCAACGCGATTAATTCAGATGTTGGGTCGTCTTTTTTTCTTACCTCATGGCTGCATGCCACACATGGTGGCTTATTAAAATATGAATCCGCCATTCTTAAAATTAGGAAGTGCCCTCGTCACACCTGATTGACACGGAGAAGGTAACTCACTGCATTTGGCCACAAATAACAAGCTATTTTTATCAAGCGCAAGAGCTAAATGAAAGCTTAATGAACTCTGCTGTTTACATTCATTTAAGTCCACCTTACAGTTGTAATCAATAGCAGAGCTCCTGCCATCTGGTGAAAACACGGAAAGCCACAAAGAGAGTCGTGTTCAGTCATTTTCCTGCTAATTTGCAAAACACCAAAGACAATTAAGCGGAATATCCGGAAAAATCAATCCGTTAATCCATCATTTATCCTGACACCACGATGACAGAAGGGCAAAGTGAGGCTCATCGCAGGACAAATCAAAAGCTCCATGTTCATTGCCACAAGCCCCTCCCACAAAAACGTATGTATTTAAGGGAGAAAGCGACACCCTTGAGTGGCGTTTCCATTTGACAAAAGCTCCCAGCAGGAGCCAGGCGAACTGACACGTCAGGCTCTGTATGTGAACGCAGCACAATGGGCCAGTGTGTTCTCATCCTCAGCTCAGTTCAGTCATCAGCACAGCAGCGCAGCATGTACTGTTACAGCGACACCACACAAGAGACAGGGAATCATATCAGGACATGCTGTAAAAAATCCCCCCTACACTTGTTCCATTCTATCTATAGCACGGGCTTTGAATTCATACAACTGCACTATTGTATTCTGTTGTGTGTGTCAATAATGCAATGCGCCAAACCAAGACAGTGTTACAGTGATTTTACCATGGCTTGATCGATTTAAGTCTTAGAATATCCAATATAACCTTTAATAATGTACATTCAAATTGTATACTGTATGATAACTCATAGCTGTAATACAAGATGCTATTATTAACATCAATAAAATAATAATAATTACAGCAATAATAGCTATATTCATATATTGCGTATTGTATATTGTTGTTGTTTTACCATCAATAATAGTATCAACATGACTAGCACTGATATTTACAACACAACTGTAACATTAACAAACAATATTCTACTGCTGTTATTGTCATTAATAATAATTTAAAATCAAATATTATATTGTTTATTATTATACATATGTTTAGCTGTGCCTTTACTGAATAAGACCTCTTCGGCAGATCACACTATTGTCTTTTTTTTTTCATTCTTTTAAAACGTTTTAACACATTTTAATCAGTTTTTATCTGTTTTTAATCATTTTTAATTAATTTAATTATTTATTATTTCTTTGTGTATAAAATGTGCTTTATAAATAAACCTACTTTGCCTTGCCTATTTTCAACCTTATTATCATTACTAATGTTACAACCGTTAGAATAGTAATCTGTTGTTGTTATATTGTCCTTAATAATAATAATAATTGTAATAATAATAATAATAATAAAAATAATAATAATGTTTTTTTATCAAGCATCAAGTTATTATTATTAAATATAGTAGTATAGCAGTATAGTATTATTATTAATGTTAGCATTGAGGTTTACAATAATACAAATATATATTCATATAGATTCGCATAATCTGTTGTTGCTATTATTTTAATAATAATATTAATAATAATATTATTAATAATAATAATAATAATAATAATGTTTTCAATCCAATAATAATAATAATGTTTTCAATGTTTTCAATCCAAACTTCAATCCAAAGTTTCCAGTTATTATTATTAACAATATAGCAGTATCGTTTTATTATTATTACTGATAGCATTGAGCACTGAGGTTTACAATAATACAATATATATATATATATATAATCATATAGATTCACATAATCTGTTGTTGCTATTATTGCTAATAATAATAGTAATAATAATAATAATAATAATGGAATATTTTTGAGGAACAAAATTGTTGGTGACACTAACATTAATACAGTTGAAGTCAGAATTATTAGCCCCCCTGTTTATTATTATTATAGAAAAAATTAAAACTGCTTTTATTCTAGCCTAAATAAAACAAATAAGACATTCTCCAGAAGAAAAAATATTTTCAGACATACTGAGAAAATTTCCTTGCTCTGTTAAACATCATTTAGGAAAAATTTAAAAAAGAAAAAAAAATCTAAGGGGGCTAATAATTCTGACCTCAACTGTATATAATCTACAGTCACAAATGTGCTTTTATAGTGATTTTACAACAAGCTTCAAACATGCCTCCTCAGAATTTTTGACAATGCTGTGTCTGCACCACTATAAAAGAAGCTGTTTCAAACGACTGATTTCACAGTTCTGTTCTGTTTCTGTGCAACGCTGAACCTGAGACATTTTTTCGTGGGCTTCAGAGTGAGTTGTCCTCTCTGGGCTGTTGCTATGGTTCTGTGTGCTTCCTCTGCAGCTGCTGTCCTGGTGTGGACGGTGATAAGCATCAGGGATGCTGGGACACAAGCTCTCTTATCTGGACGCATGACCACAATCACTTCCTGTTCATTACCTCTCCTGCTAGCAAAACACATAGGAATTAATGCGGCCTGACCAATGAGCCGCTGCTAAAAACATACACGGAAAAACAAGCTCGGACAAACATCCCATTATATGTCAATCATCCATGCCGGTTGTCTGCTTTGAAACATTAGCAGCCAAATGTAAAGCTAGCTGGAAAGCAGCGTTTGCGCTGTGACGCAATAACAGCCCCTCCATTAGAATGCAGGTCTCGTTCCCTGTCAGGAAATAAAGATTGCTTTATTGATACATGCTGTTGCCATGACAAGCATCCACGAAATCCGTTCGGTGCAAGATTTGGGCATCCTTTGCAATCGCACAAATTTGGCCCGGCTAATGAGTTTCAGCCTGATCAGCATCACACGGGTCTCCATGGCTTCTTCAGATGTGCCCTGATCCCTTATTGCTATTAGTTGCGCCGGCTGCAGCTCCTCACCATTGTAGCTTTTCTCTTCACATAAAACTATTGATTAAGGAGTAAACCTGAGAACAAAACCCGCTTTTAAGTCTCATTCTTTTCTTGCTTGGATAATGCTGGCTTGGATGTTATCTCTCCAACTGTAGTCTGCAAATTGCAAGCATATTTGCTAAAGGACAAAAATATCTCGATCGTATTACGGTATTGATTGCGGGCGAACTTGAGCTGCAAATTTACTTTGAAGTTTCCTTAGGAAAACATGACGTGTAGTGATATTAATGAACTAGAGTGATGCTGCACATGGGTTTGGTGATGCTACAAAGATAAAAAATAAATAACCTTGATCACTTGGTATTTATGCTTGCTGCACTGGAATCGTAACCATAACGAATTCAGAAGTAATTTCATGGCAGCACTTTACACTGTTAAGCAGAACTGATTTTTTTATATCACATCATCATTCAGCTTCCTCTCAAGTAGTTCCAAAAATGTATGAATTACTTTTTTTAGGTTAAACCGGACAAAAATTTTTTGTTTTCTATATTATGAGTCAGTATTAAGTCAGTTTTATATACTTTTATATACACCCACAAAAAATATCAATAAATAATCTGTAGTAAAACAAATTAGTGATGCATTTCGGATGCCAAGCTCATTATTTACAGCAATAACCAAAAGTTATCGGTCCTTCATCACCCCCACACTACAAAACAGTGACAGTTCAGGAAACAGTTGTGATCAGCTAGTTAGTTTCTCCAACAATGCATTTTACTATGATTAATGTTAAGCCCTTTTTGGGATATTGCATAAAAAAAATAATAACAAAAAATTTCCCCCATTTTCTGTTAAATGGAAAGAAGTTTTTTCTAAACATAATGTTTTTAATAACTCATTTCTATTAACTGATTTATTTAATCTTTGCCATGATGACAGCACATAATATTTGACAAGATATTTTTCAAGACACTATTCAGCTTAAAGTGACATTAAAAGGCTTAACTAGGTTAATTAGTTTAACTAGGCAAGTTAAGTAATTAGACAAGTCAGTGCATATCAATAGTTTGTTCTGCAGACAATTGAAAAAAATAAGCTTAAAGCTAGTAATTCGGACTTTAACTGTATGTGTAGAAAGCATATGCACAACTGAATCTGGTCATTTTTTTACAGATAATAAGATATGTGCATAAAATACAATGAAAAACACATTAAATGAATAAGATATTTAATGAACATCAAAACAGTCATATGGTTTTACTTTATGGACTGATCTCATCACACCATCTTAATTTTTGCAATAAAGCTCTTTCTTATTGTGATTCTGAAGGCTGTGGCCCAAAGTTGAATATACTGTACCAAACAGTATGACATAAAATTTGCCATAGGTAATTTCCTAATTTATTTCCTAATATTTAAAAATATATATAAAACATGACTTTATGATTTGATTTTGATATTAGATTTTTTTTACAATTTATAATAAATGAATTATAATAAAAACATAAACAATTAAATTTAGAATACAATGAAGTTCAATGCTGAATGCACTAGTCAAGCTAGTCAAGAATTCTAAACATAAGTTTCTATCAGGTGACACACACCAGCGCCGCAAGTGTGCGATACTTTCAACTGTCATGCGCGCGGTGCATCCGGTGTGTGATGCCCTTCAGTCAAAGTTAATTCAGTGTGCTTGGTTGTTAGTCTCGGTGTAGGCTACAAGCTCGGAGCTTTAAACTAGCACACAGTTGGTTGTAAAACTATACAAAGACACAAATGATTTTGTAACTCTCTGCTTGGTCTGTGTCCGAGTCGTACATGTATGTTGATCCTCTCACTCATGTTGCTTCTCTCTGTCTGCCTGTCTGTAGCCATAGACAAAGCGGGGGAGCTCTTGCCTCCGCCCCCTTGTTAGTTTGGGGGGAAGTCAAAACAAATTTTCATGTGAAGCAACATGCCCCTAAAACGACAAACTGTGTACACACCCCCATAATGACACTTTTTAACACATCATAATAAAAAAATCTGAATTGTGTTTTGAACTGAACCTAAACTGGCACACTCAGAAGAACCATAATATTAATATTACATCTTTAAAAAGGGGTAAAATAGGTGCCCTTTAAAGGCATTCCTTCAATCCTTCAATTCTCAATTTTTTCTCAGATAGGATGGCGGGCCAAATCAAAGGTTACAATGGGCCAATTCTGTTCTAGTCAATTATGGCTACATTTAAGGGATGTCCTGATCAGGTTTTTTTGCCCTCGAGTCAAAATCCGAGACATTTATCTACCAATACCGAAACCCAATCCGATACTTCTATAATACATAAAAAAAAGAATAAAGAAGAGCGAAGAAACAGATCCAGGATTTTCCTTATTTTAACATTCAACAACTCTATTAACAAACAGAGCAGTTCTGTGAGGTAGCTTGAACAATCAAGTAATAAATAACAATTTGCAGTAATTTGCAGGAAACTGAATAAATTCTTTATGTAAAATAATTGCAAATGCTTAATTGTGATATAGGGATTCTGTTATTAATTGTTATTTAAATCATTGTTAATCTTTTAAATCCACTAACAGAGCTGACAATAACAGAGTTGCCATTTTTAACATTTTGTGCTTAAGCTCAAGAGGCTAACCACAAACCAGATAACACAAGACATCATATTATTGTTTTTAAACCGTGAATGAGAAACTATTGACAAAATATCACAATAACAAAGTTGACAAATAATTAATCTAATATTGGTGTGCCTTAAACATTGTGTAGAAATAAATGAGAGAAAAGCAATGCAGTGGCCTCAATGCCTTACAGGGTTTCTCGCCAGATGAAGTGACATCCCTTATAGCAAGTCACATGCTTTTCTATCAGTGCTTTACGGATTGTCATGTTTTTATAACCATTATAACAGAGTTGACCAGAGTGTAAGGACAGACATAAAATGTATTTTTTTTTATAACTGAATTTAGGCTTTTCATGCAAATGTTTATTTAACTTATTAGAGTAAGCACAAAAAAGATGAAATTTAGACATAATTGTTTCATGCCAATTGAAGTTGAATGTAAGATCCTGCAGGAGGAGACAAAAAGTCAAAAGTAAGCATAGTGAGAGGAAGTTAATTGTTTTTTAAATATTATTTGTCTTATGAAAGGATAGTATGTAGACAGGAAGTAAAACTGGTGAGAAAGAGAGGGCCTGGATCAATATTATGTCAATTATATATCATATAATAGCAATGTCTTTGAGCCAGAACTCGAAATTGGGATGCCCAAAGCTCTATAAGTCTCTGCACTGCCCACAAGGTCAATGGCCCCAACTAAGTTTATATTTTATACTAGTGTTCTTGTAATCATGTTGCTAGTTTAAGTTAAGCTTTTTAATCACATATTCCATAAGACTTAACCACCAACATTTTCTCAAATCAGTTTTCCAATGAACTTAAAACTCTTGCATATATTTCTGGCTCATTTTTTGACCTTTCTTTCCTTCAGTCAAAACATAGGTAACACTGTAACATTTTTAAATGGTGTACTTTAGCTTTAAAATCTCTCTCCACACAACTGGGGTGACTTATCACATTTTTAGACAACCAGAAATGAATAATCTCTTATCGTTGTCCTTTCCAAACTGTTGTAAACAAATACTTGTTCAGCCAACTCAAAATAAGACTTATTGTTAAAACTTTTGTCATAAAATTTATTCTCTCATCTGAATGACTAAGATTTCAGTGTGTTTTTCTCATAAGTTTATTATGCTCAGAATCGCATCAACCAAAGACCACATTTACTGTCTTTTTATGATGTTTTCTGTCTTCCTTTTCAAAACTTGACAGATGTGGTTACTGTGAAGTAAACATTCGAAATGTCCACTTTCATTTTCCCTAAAAACCCATATTAATAAAGACACAAACAACACGAGAAAATAATTAAAATCATATTAACTTTCTTCTCTTCAACCTCGTTTACATTTAACAATCAGTGAATTACAAATAGCACCGTTTACAGCTAAGTGGAAATGCTTTGATTGCTATTTCTCCTTGTATTCCGTTCATTAAACCGTCATATTAGTGTGATAATGCTTTAAAATAATATTTGGCTTAATCTCACTACAGTTTCCCCCCCAGTGAAATGTGTCAAATGCGAGTGTGGTTGCCTGATCTCCGTTAACAGCACTAAAAGCATTAACTTCCTATCTGACAAATTTAAAGGGTGCTTCATTTGTCTTCCAAGAAGCAATTCAGTTTTTTAACCACCTGTAGGAAGCTTTGTGAATCTCTCTCTCTCTCCCCTTAATGTGCCTCAGGACCTACGGCTGTGAGGTTCATTTGTTTGTGTAGTTTTTTTGCCCATGTTTAATTACAATGGTGCAGCTGTTCCTCATTTACACTGGGGTCATATATTTGAATGTGTGTGTGTGTGTGTGTGTGTGTGTGTGTGTGTGTGTGTGTGTGTGTGTGTGTGTGTGTGTGTGTGTGTGTGTGTGTGTGTGTGTGTGTGTGTGTGTGTGTGTGTGTGTTTGTTTGTTTGTTTGTTTGTGTGTGTGTGTGTGTGTGTGTGTGTGTGTGTGTGTGTGTGTGTGTGTGTGTGTGTGTGTGTGTGTGTGTGTGTGTGTGTGTGTGTGTGTGTGTGTGTGTGTGTGTGTGTGTGTGTGTGTGTGTGTGTGTGTCTCACTCTCTTTCTTTATCGCTCACTATTCAGGGCCTTGTTTGCAGAGAGCAAAAACACAGCCTGTCCACCACTATCAAACTCAGACGTACTGAAACACGGATGATTTTGTAATTCCACTTATAATCCTCGACCGTTTAAATTGGAACAACAAAAAAATCTTGTTATTAAAATAACAAAGGAACTATTTCCATCTTTTAAAACACATATAACACCTGTGTTATACTGATTTGCATTTACACGAACAGGGAAAGCATGAAACTGAATGCCCCGGAGCTTCGAAAAACTCATGAATTGTTTTATAGATCGGGTGTAATATTTGTGATGACAGACTCATTTGCACTCTTATCCAGAATAGGCTAGAAACTTGCCCTTCCAGACAGATTTTTAATATACTGTGCATTTCGTCTTTTGTGCGGTGATAATTTTATTTCAGCAAATCAGGGCCACGAGAAGCTGCTTCAATTGAAAGCTGCGTGTGCGGAAATGAACATTTTAAAGCTGAAATTTTAATGTTTAGTGTTTAAAATAATGGTAGTGGATGAAAGGCGGTAGATGAAAATCTAATGCCAGCCTCGACCGCAAAACTTTTCAAAAGCATTTCTATAAAGCAAATGGGTTTGGAAGCATTTTTGACTCCATTTTCTATCCTTTCAGCGGGAAAGCATGAAGAAGGTATGACTAATACAAAACAAAATTGAGTATGACTTTCTGCTGGTTTCCTGTTGAAATGAGCTCCTTGTTTTCTCTGTCCACTGCCTTTCATTTCCATTTCACTTGTAGCTATCCTGATAAGGTTTAAAGTCTCTTTGAATTACCTTCTCTTTTGCTTATGAACGGCATATGCACTTGCAGCGCTAAAATTAATTGCTCTCTTGTGCGCTGCAGTCAGAGTAACGCATATTTTCATGCCTAATTTTAGACCCATGAGTCGAGTTGAGTTGGATGAATGTGTCCTCTAAAAGCCTGAAAGTGTAAACACCCAAAATATGGAACATCGATCAGCCTCAACCCCTCAAATAATAACTTGGGTAAATGACTTGCTTCAAAGCTTTTCAGCAGACCATGAACAAGTACTGAGGGGAGTTGCTCTGAAAGTCAAGCGTGCAATTATAACTTTAAGTCTGTTATTTTGGGTCGATTTTGACCTCAAACACAGCTGCTCACAGTGAGGACAAAAAAAAACAAAATAAAAGACATGTTTGTTCAAAACATCTTTTTTCATCTTGCTCTTAAATTTGGCAGTTAGGGGAAACGTCCAAAAGACTTTCAAGTACAGTATACACATACTGCCGTAAAACTAACTTTTAGCATGTGGACATAAAAAGCATGCATCAATGCTTTTTTAAAAGGCCAAAGCAGGAAAAGGGGTTTATTTAAATGCAGTTCAAAGAAATTCAACATGGACAATACATTCTGGAAAATGAAGTATTTTTCCTTCCTGGTTCCCACCTACGTCTCCATGATACTGAATTCAGAGCCTCTTCTGACAAACTTTGTTACAGATTAAATATATATATATACAGTACATATACTTCCTGGTTATCAAATTATATAAATTCTATGTAGGAATCCTGTTTTCTATGTCAATTCAAATCTCAATTCAGTACAAAAAGTTTTCAGTTTTCGATTGTTTACAAAAATACAAATTTGCTATAATCATGACAGCAATTAACAGAACGACATACTCTATATTACATTACAAAAAGCACAAAAAGCAAATATTGGTAACACTTTAGGTCACAATTCACAGTATTAACAAACCATTAACTAACACTACTAGCTTAATAAACTACTAATTAGCTATTTATTAATAATCAGTAAGGTAGAAGTTGGGTTTAGGTTTTGGGTAGGATTAGGGATGCAGGATAAGATCATACTTTATAACTACTTGTAAACAATTAATAACTTAATAATAGGCGGGTAATAAGCCAGTAGTTAAGAGCATGAATGGTGACCTAAACTAAAATATAACCCACATATGTAGTTTGAAGTGGCTCTACATCTACATCACATACACAATTTTTACAGTTTGAGACTAGCAGGGTTAAACATTATGGATTCAGTGGCCAAAAAAGACACTAATATGACCAATAATTAAAATATTGGCTCAAAAACACTCCTGTACAATTAAACTAAACTCTTAGAGCTGTTGCAATCAAAGTGAAAAATTTGCTACACTAGATTTAAATTCAGCATATTGTATGCATACGTTGTATTTTACGCATTTCTTGCAGTGTGGAGAATTACAGTCAATTACATATTATACACTCCTGTTATACAAGCCAATCAGAGACAATCAGATTAGTCATCACTGATGCTTACACAATACACAATTCAATTCTGTATGTCTGTAATATATTCTAAAATATGACTAAAATATAAGATAAATATTCATTTTATTTAATATTCACATGTATTTTAAAATTATATATATAATAAGTCTGACATATTTTTTGACTATTATCATTATTAAAACTCTTTGATTAGAGGCACAGCATGTAATTATTGTCTTGTATTCAAAATAAACAAAGGCATAGTTTGATGACATGTGACTGAGTGTGGAATCATGGAAGAACTGTAAAAAATTCTGGGTTCCACACAATTTCTTCATGTCGTCCCAACACAAATGGAAGTTAATTTAAACATTTGAACAAATTTAAGTGGATTGAATATAAAACAATTAAGATGACCCAAAGAAAACAAAGAACTATGTTGTTTTAACTCATTCTTCTTCAAATAGGATGAGCTAAAGTATTCAGAAGCTCAAGGATGAGCTAAAGTATTCAAAACTTATTATTATCTTAATAAAAAGCAGAGTAAGCCTGAAAGCCATTAAAGCAAAACAAGGCTGATTAAGCAATTGCTGATGAGACACAGGTGCCACAAGGCACAAAAACAGCAGAGCTTTTATTATGAAACAGATAACCACTTATGATTCTTATGGCCTTAATCATGTGGGGAATTAGCAGCGCTGTTTTATCATAAATACATTTTCAGGTTCTGCTATAATACTGCTCTTTGCAGTCTAAAATACACTCAAAAATATTTTTTTTACTTGTTCAAACTACTTAATTAAAATGAGCTGAAACAACACAATTCTTGAGATTTCATTGGGACAACTTAATTTTGTATGTCCAATCCACATAGATTTGTTAAAAGTGTTAAGTTAAATTAATTGATTTGTGTTGGGACAACATGAATTAATTATGTGGGACCCTGCATTTTTTACAGTGTAGCACATTAAAGCATATTAAAGCATCTTTGGTGTTTCCCTGTCATCTATAAAATAAAACCAAAAATGGAGGGTATATTAGGACTGCACGATATTGGAAAAATCTAACATTGCAATATTTTGTTATTCTACAATAAATATTGCGATATGAAAACAGTTTCACCAGATGACTTAAATATGTCTCTATTTTGGAAAGAATTTATCATTTTAGATGGATAAAGATGACTCTATAGGCGAGTGAGTAATGCATGAAATATAATAAACAAATTAAAAGCAAAGATAAAAACAGCAAAACAGGAAAAGTTACAATTGGAATAAACAGGGTTTTATTGTTTTCTAAGTTTAATAGTATTCAGGTACTGTAATTGAATTATGAAAATAAAAGTAATTCATCAAAATAAATCATTATTAAAATTACTAACAGTACAATTTCTTATGCCTGAATGCTTTAAAAATAATCATATTAGGCATGGGACGATAACCGTTTTCAAGGTTTACCGCGGTTTGGAAAAGTCAAGGTTTTAAAACCTTCAACATTTTCTGCTAAACCATTCCCATGCTATGTGTGATTAGTTTTTTTTTTTTTTTTTACGTTTTGTTTTAAATATTTAAGTACAACAGTATCTCCAGCAGAAAACATATCCAAAGACGCTGTTTTACATTATAATGAAATCTGTGTTTTTGAAGCTAATGAAGACAGCAAAAGTCAATAATTTATTTAAATTATTTAGCCCGACATGTTTACTGCTCCAAAATATTATAAATGTCTCATAAAATTAAATATATTGTGTTAAAAGGGGAAAAAGATTTAGTTTTTTACCCAGACATAAAAAAAAGAATATATTTTTGAGCTGTAATCACAATACCGTGAAACCGTGATATTTTTATCCAAGATTATCATACAGGATATCTTATACCAGCCCATGCCTGCCTAATACAGCCACAGGCCTCAAAAACATGCAAAGGATCAATTATAATACAGAATAACATGGCTAATCCTGCAATGTGACTATTGCGAATGATCACATTGTGATATCGATTCTGAATCGATATAGTGTGCAGCCCTAGAGATGTCAATAGCATGTTGGTACACTCAAAAAAAATATTTTTTTTTTACTTGTTTAAACTACTTAATCATTATAAGCTGAAACAACACAATTCTTGAGATTTCATTGGGACAACTTAATTTTTTTATGTTCAATTCACATAAATTTGTTAAAAGTGTCAAGTTAACTTGTGTTCTGACAACATGAATGAATTGTGTGGAACCGTGCATTCTTTACAGTGCAGGACACAGTTGTTAAAATTGCTTATTTTTCTGGATTTGAACATTATTAAAAACATTTGGCATAATGTAAGTGCAAAGGTCCACAAAATATATAACCCTGTTCTAGTTGTCTTTGGGTATTTTCATGAAAAAAGCCTTTAAACATCACACTGTAACACTAAAACTGTCAATGTCATGGCTGAATGAAGAAAAAAATGAAGATCCCAACATTTTACCCATTCTGTACATCAGTTCTATTCAATAACATAAAACTAGCAGCAAAACACTCTCTGCATCCTGAACCCACAGCACGATTAGTGCAGTATTGACGTTTCGCACACCACCCTACTTTTTTGCGCTTATAGGTTTTGATTACAGCTAATGATAAGCCTCAGAGCTTGGAGTCCATTTTGATGATTATGTTCCAGCAGAGAAAGGTGTGGGGCCCACCTGTTCAGGAGCTGCTGAAACACGATCTCACACTTGTCACAAGACAGCGATCAGGAGCTCGCAACATGTCCTTCCTGATCACAGGAGAACAGAGCGGCCAGGCATCAAAAGGCTGACAGGTGCCACTTAAACACCAATAGGGAAACGCAACAGGCCATTAGTTCACCTACAGACAGACCCACAAAGACCAGGGTTTGCTCCTTCACAAAGCCGCTGTGTGCATATGTGTTGCTGGAAGTCCCTGAGCACAATGGAGCGGGTGGCGCTATTGTCGAGGCCAAGCATGCAAAACAAACACACAAATGAGTGTTTAACAGATGCTGGACTCATTGAAATCATGCGCATGCCATGAAACAACACTGAAAAGTTAGTGAATTAAATTTTCAAGATGCGCCTTGCATGTTGATAACACACGCACTCAGATATTACAAACAGCGGAAAACGAATTATTATGTCGAGAGTCCTTTGAAAATATTAGCAATTAGACTTGATGGCAAAAGAGGATGTTTGGGATATTTTCAGACTGCTCTGAAAACCCTGGATCCGCACCATAACTTTCATTAAATTCAGCGAGGAGGGGGGAGAAAAAAAGCCTTTATGTGAAAATGATTGCAATATGTTTCATAGTGAGATTAAACCAAACAATTAAGCTATTCTGGATTGGTTTTCACTGAGCCATCTGTTTGGATGTTTCCTCAAACTGGGGAGCCTAATCAGCTATTCATATGTAGACTGTCATTGGGCAAAGCAGACCCAAAAAATTAGATGCCTCCAATGAATCGCAATCACAGATTTGTGCCAGAGATTTCTCGACGCGCATGGCGGCCCAAAAAAAAAAAAAAAAAACACCATTCCCACAGCCAAAATAAAGCGAACACATGTCCAGATTTTATGATCATTATGTTCAGCTACTTAATGAGTTGATCTTTTGGCATTTTCTGCATCACACCGCACTGGCTGATCAGCAAGCAGAGATGGAAGCTAATTATATTGAGAGAATCTTATTCTGTAACAAACAGGGCTGTGTCACATTTGTTTGAATTACACTCAAAGACTGGAGAGGGCTGAAAGACGACGGACGGCCGATATTGTAAACACAGACGCAGACGACGTAAACATATCACGAAAAATCCAAGGCCGCAAACTCGCAACTGAGTGCTGTCTTCCTCACAGGAATGCTGACATTTATGGCCTAGCGTTTTTTTTTCCACAGTGACAAAGATAAAAAAAAAACACACTAAGCAGGCAAAAATTCTCTCTTTTCATCCCACAAAATAATGTCTTAGCACTTCAGGGCAGGTCCCTTCTGAGTGACTATGACAAGCTCTTTTCGCTTCTTTTACAACATACTCCACTTATGCAGATCTTTCTTTGTCATTTCGCATTTAATAGGAGCACTGATAGATTTCCCAAACCACCTCGGCTGATTGCGGATAGCACATTATTTTCCTCGAATCTGTTTTTCAGGTTTGGCCCTCTGGGTCTGTGGAACGAGCAGAGACAACAATAATCATTCTTCCAGCATAATTAACAACACTTCTGTGGGCTTGGAGATCATGACCGGCAATCATTCTGGACTAGAGGTGCACTGATTACACTCTCTCTTTCCAGAGAAACCATTCAGTGCCAGATATTTTTTTTCCAACTGTACACCTCACTGTAGGGAAGCGACTGAGGCCTTAAACTACTATTTCAAATACATTAAAATGAAAACAAATGTTTATGACTAACATAAACGTGTACCTTTATGGTTAACTAGATCAAGTTTTTTGTTTTTTCTATTGATATGGAATTTTATGGGAAGGATATGATTTTGCCAGATATGTGATAGTGATGGTAGTGATTATTAACCCACACTGAACTGAGCTAAACTGAAATGAACTGATCTGAAACTCTGAAAATGGAACTGACACTGTTTTCAATTTACTATAATCTTGAATGTGAAGCTGCTTTGACACAATCTACATTGTATAAGCGCTATAGAAATAAAGGTAAATTGAATTGAATTGAATTCATGGGAAGTTTGAATCATTGTGCTGACTCGGATCTTTGAGTCTCATTCAGTGAGATGAACGAATCATCACAGTCATTTTGTTAAATTTGCCAAAATATTATTCAAATGATACACGTTGCTTCCAAACTCATCTACAACTACATCAAACATTGATCACACTACAAACAAGTTGTAAAGAATGCTATAAGAAAGAGAAAATAATCATTTATTGTTTACCTGGTCTTTTGTCTATGATTATGTCAGCTCACCTCTTCTGACAGGTCTTCAAATTTGAGTAGTTCATGCACGTCATACAGACAGTGCCATATAAGCTTAACCAATGCACAGAGTCTGAGCCGAAAGAAGCCATGATTAGTTCACTTTTTCGAGTCTTCTGGTTTTTGAGTCGTTCGTTCATCACGTGACCATGTGACGAAGAGAGATGACTCAAACCCGAGGGCTAAACGGATCAAATCTTTTTCCGGCTCTAAATGCATACAATTGGCTTCTGTAGTTCACGTGATGAAAGAACGACTAAACCTGATAGAAGACTCGAAAACTGTATTATAAATTAGTTTTTTTTAAGTAGAAATCTTGTTTCTTTTAGATTGGTTGGAATAAAATATGTTTTTATTAATTTATTTTAAATGTCATGGTCAATATTATTAGCCCCCTTAAGAAATAAATTGTTTTCTTCCTCAACTGGCTAGAGAATAAACCACAGTTGTACAATGACTTGCCTTATTAACTGAACTTGCTTAGGTAACCTAGTTAAACCTTTAGCCCTTTAACTGCCTGCTATACCAAATGGTTGACCATATTTTAACTGTTTTAAACAATGACTGTCAAAGTCATTTAAAGAATGATTGTTTTAAAGAATGGATAACATTACACAGCATTGTTCATTCATTCATTCATTTTCTTTTCAGCTTAGTCACTTTATTAGTCTGGGATCACCAGAGCGGAATGAATTGCCCACACAGTATTGTTGGTTTACAAAAAAAATTAAACAATCCTGTTGCACTACTACACTTGGTTTTGGTTTTATTGCAAAAAAACTAACAAAAAAAACAAGATAACATGTTAAATGAGAATCTGAAATATTTTATGGCATACTTAAAAAAATGAAGACGATTAGTGTTCAAAAAGTTGATTATGTTTTTAAATAAATTGGTCTTGCATTCAGATTTTTATAGTATATGCATTAATTCCATTACTTTTACCATAAACTGACATATCTACCATTGGGTAGAGGTTGATATTTTAAAAATTATGGGAAGTATTGAAAGAAAAAGCATTAAGTGTTTTAACTAGTGATATTAGGAGTTAGGTAATGCAATCCAATTTCTTTTTCTTGGTGGGGTAGTTAAAGGGTTAGTAGAATACAATTTCACAGGAGGGCAACTGAATATAAAGCTAATAATGACAATTATATTAACAATAATATTTTACATTCCTATAAATTATTCATAAATTTTTAAAACATACTCTTTTTTTATTTAAAGATCTTTTTTTTATTATTATAAATTATTAAAAAATGTATATTTAATTATTTATTATTTTATCAATTTATTTATATTTATATGAATTTGAGAGCCTAGTTAGAATCATGAGAAAAAAAGAGGAAGATCGTCTGATTAACAACTTCAAATTTAGCCTGTTTCTCACAAAGCTAAATCTATCACATGACAGTGAATATGCGAACAAAGTCATATTACAGGATTAATTATATGTTAATGTTTGTTTGCTTTGTTGTTTTTTGGAGCTTGGAGTAATCAGTCACGCTGGGTATCCAGGTATTAGAGACCAATAAAAACATGGCTGGAGTTTCATGATATCACAGTTGAGTTGCTGATAGAGAGCACCATTTATGATCTGCAAATACACTGGTGCTGAGCTACAGTTCCTGTTTGGACAGCATATTATATATTTAATATCCACATGCAGGCAAATTATATGTGGACATGTCTGTAAAGTCAAAGCAAACAAACTGAGCAGATTTTCTACCACCACATAATGGAAGTGCGATGAAACAAGCCCACACGTAATGGCCTTATATAATGAGTGTGTGCTTGTGTTTATCGTTGTGTAGTTGAGTTGTACATTGACCTGTAGATTGGTAATGAACAGTAGTCCGAGCCACAGAGCCTGTCTCTTTAGATATGCACACATGATATGCAATTAAAAACTCCATTCACATTCCAGTGAGGCTGTCAATCAGAAGTAAATCCTTTTTGACAGTAGCCAGTGAAGCGTGCCAGCTAGCCACTGAACAGGAACTTAAACAGTAATGGCTTTTGTTACCAGCAAGACCAAGTTTGGATGCAATTAAGTTGACCTTAAATGAAAATATATGGATATTGAGGAGACGAAACAATAATTGGATCTCGCCGTGTACATATTTTCTTTTCAGCAAGTGTACATTTTACTTTATTAAAGCTGACAACTGGATTAGCGTCTGATGCAAAGATAACAGTAAGTTACTAGAGATGTTAAATGTTAAGACTTCAGCCTGAAACTCTGCTCATAAACTGCTGCAGTGACTATGAAAGATCATGGTAACACTAACTATAAAGCTAATACTTATAATGCATATATTTCTAATAATAATGCCTCATAATGTATCATGTAATATCCTCTATTATTTCATAAATATTCACAACAAGTTACAATACAAGTGGGGGAGGTGCTGTATTCAAGCTAGAAGTGCCACTCATTTTAAGTAAAACATTTGGTAATTAAATTATTAAATACTGATGTCTAAGCTTAATTATTACACATAGTTTTCACATTTCTGTCTATAATCAAAGTAGAAGACTGCAACATGTAGCATTGCAATAACAAAATAATTAAATTAGATTAGGCACATGGATGCATTTTCTTAACAACAACACAACAGCAACAACAACAACAAAGTGACATTTTGCACTGTTTTGGCAAGAAAATTTACTGTTAGAGTACTTTATAGATTCAACTCTTGTTATAAAATAACAGTAATAAATAAATAAAAAAAGGTGTAAAACCATGAGATGTTTGATTTACCAATAGATTCTGTTGATGCTGTACTGCTTCAGACCAATGCAGGATCTCTAAATGAAATGTAGCTGTTGTCAAGCTACTCCGCTACTTGCTGAAAAAAATAGCTAGCTACTTGAAAAGCTAAATTGTATCAAAAGTAGCTGAGCCACTGTCAAGCTACTGAAAAATGTAGCCAAGCTAATAGCTGAACTTCTCTAACTACTCCCCAACACTAGTTGGCCTATTTGTGGTTGTAACAGTTTTAACAGCTATTTGTGGTTTAGTAATATGGTGCATTATAACACCCTTATTACAATGCTTTTCTTAAGGACTTATAGCATGTTGTATCATTAATAATCATTACACCAATGTACATAACTATTAAGAGTATGATGATTTATCCCTGCAGGCACAGGACGTCAACATGACCCCAACATACTCAACCCCAACATACTCAACGTCGTGGGGACGTTGGATTTTGTTTGGAAATGAAAATCAGGTTGACGTCAGAACCCAATGTCAGGCAGACGTCAATGTCCAACGTCCAACTTAAAATCAACCAAATATCAACGTCTAATCATGTTACACCTTGACGTTGTGTGGACGTTACCACTATGACATCTGTCAGACGTTGGATTTTGGTCACTTTTCTAACACAACCTAAAATCAATGTAATTTGACATCGTTATTGGACGTCAAAGTAACGTTGTCCTTAGACGTTGGCTAGATATTGAATTTTGGTCACCTGACGTCATGCCTTAAATCAAACCTAATATTATTGTCTTATGATGTTGTTTGCCTGCTGGGATATCACACAATACACTTGTTTTATAATGGATTACATCTTAATATTATTTATTTGAGGTCTGCACAATATACTGTAGTGCTTTTAATAATTAGGCCTTCTTTTAAACATTTAAAACACCTTAAAATGGGGGCATATAGTGTTTTTACTGCTTTAAAGAGATAAATACTATGGAAGACATCTGCTACCAGTTTCAACATTATTCAGAATATCTTCATGCTAATGGTCTAATCCAATTAAATGATTTATGCTAAGCTAAGCTAAAGTACTCAATGAATTCAAAAATGGTAAAACTCTAGGGTAGTTGTAAAATAAGCCTATTTCTAAAAAAAAGTGTAAGTAAAGTAAAGTAACGGAAGTTCAGTATGCTTATAAGATATAAAGATGGTTCTAAAATGTTTCCCTTAACATAAAATTAGAGTTCAATTTTACGAAGCAAATCAGAGTTCAAAAGTACAAAGCATGATGAAGTACAATACTGTGCAGACCTTACATAAGCAGTCTCCATCTGGTGTTATAAAGCACCATACTCTCAAGAGTTATAACAACAAATCCTGTATGTTAGTGTTATAACATATTGTCACTGGTGTTTTAAATCTTTATAGATATTACAACATAATATAAGGTTGTTTACAAAGCTTAATACGTTCATACATTATCCACATAGCAAATTATAAATACAGGGTTCATAGAAAGTGTTACCAGAATCATAAACCATCATTCTCAAAGATTTCTGCCAAGTATGGCTGGTGTGGAGACGTCATTGTATAGAAAAGCATGAGGAAAACAAAGTAACGTCAATGATGTGCAGCTCTGCTTTGTGTTGTGCTTGGAGCTTGACCTAGGCACAACACGAGCAAAGATCACAGCCTATGTAAACATCTCACATTTATGACAATCCACCCATGTGTGGCCGGCTGGTGTAATGTTGACATACGCTGTTGACATAGGAAAAACTCCCAGCCATCCATCAGTGGAAGGACATCTCTCTTTAAAAGGGAAGAGCGAGCCATTTTGAGAGTTACAGTACGATGCTTTCAAAACTATTCAAACATAGAGGTGATAAAACCCTAAACGTTACTTTACACATGCTTACATCCAACATAAATTTTAATAATGCACATAATTTGGCAAAAGACTGAACAGAATAATTTTTTTGCTTCATGTCTTTAGATTTCATAACCATTAGGTCTGAAACCACCTCTGGTAATCAACAGATTAAATGTAACATGTTTTTAAATAGTGCTGGGCAATATGGCAAAAATGCAATCTTGATTAATTCTTTTCTACAATACATTGAACAATAAAGATATATATTTTGATATCAGTTGTTAATGATTCCAGATTTAAAAGAGTATCCCAACAATGACTGAAGCCACTAATTAGAGGGTCCATTAAATAACATAACCTACTGTAATTTTGGTAGCCGATACATGGTGGCCAAAAATTCAGTGCATCTCTAATATCAACACACTTCTAGATTTCCATTGTTGTTCCATTCCATCAGCAGTGTGATTGGCTCCTAGATCAATATAGAGTAAAAAAAAGTCCAGAGCTTATTGTTATTGACATAAATATATAATATATAATATAATATTGTTTATCTGCCCAGCCCTATTTTTATATACTATGCATTTAAAATAAAGTTTGTAGACTGTTTAAAAATTTCCATCTTTCTTGTCTCTGAATTGCAAGTTTCTATCTCATAAGTTTGAGTTTAAATTTTTTTCATTTTAACTTTACTTCCTGTGAACAGAATTTGGAGATATCAACTCAGCATTTCAAGAATAAAAGTCAGATTTGTAAGAAAAAAGTCTTTATACTACATCAGAGGTTCCCAAAGTGACCTCCCAGGAGGTCGCTTGGCAATTTCCAAAAATTAAATAAATTTGATTAAACTATTAGAATTACCATATTTTATCCATAACATACTAAAGAAGAAAATTAATAGTAACATTGTTAACATGCTAATAATAAACAAAAAACAACATGCAAATAAAAAGCCATCAGGCTTTAACTTTTTTTTGCGACTCCTATTGTGATTACGTTATAGACAGCAATAGCATCAGATGCAGCATGGACATGGTCTCCGAGTGGCGTTCTCCTAAATTAAACAATGAATAGACGTAGGCTTTTTGGTGTGTGCTCCGTTGTGTGCAAGGTTTATATACTAATTACCACCTCAGAGGATATTGAGGGTCGCGAGTCATTGGCATTGTTATTTTGGGGGTCGCGGGCTAAAAAGTTTGGGAACTCCTGTACTATATATCAATAATCAAGTCATCAAAATTAGTCTCTAAATCATATTTGTGAATTGTGATTTACAGTAGTAACTTACATTAACTATCACCATGAACATTAAATGTGGTGTTTTTTAAAAACTAGTTACTTTTCATGATTCCCCAGTCATATCTAAAAGTTCATAAAAGAAAGACATACGATTAGTTTTTATAAAATATCATATTTTTATAAGTTATAAAAATATACTTCAAAAGCTGAGCTATCAATCACAGTCTGTAATTAAACTGTGAAATATTCAATTGATCGCTCCAGCAATCATACTACTAAACAGTTGGATGTAAAATGTGCTAAACACCAAGCGAGGGCTTTTCTTTTTCTGGATTGCTTTTTAAAACCGCTGAGTGGGTTTAGGGAAGTGGGTGGGCAAGTCATTCTGTGCTTTTGAAATCACTTTTGGTTGGGTTTAGGGAAATAGAAGGATGAGTCAGTCAATCGGTCGGTCGGTCAGTCAGTCAGTCAGTCAGTCAGTCAGTCAGTCAGTCAGTCAGTCAGTCAGTCAGTCAGTCAATCGACAGCAGCCTCTGGTGGATTTACTTAAGAACAGAAGGTGTGAACGGCACTCATGAGAGTCTCTGGTGGATTTGCGAAAACAAAAACTGCAAAAAACGTAGCACCTGGGACATATTTGGCACTCTCCAGAAATGTATATAAAGGTACGTTTTCAGAATGAGCTTGGGTTGAAATAATCAAGTCATCAAAATTTGTGTCTAAAGTCATAATTGTGTATGGTGATTTAGTAGCTAACATTAAACATTACCATTAACATTAATCATGGTGTTTTTAACTAGTTACTTTTTATGATAAGTTATACCAGTCATATCTAAAAGTTCTTAAAAGAAAGCTGTATGATTAGTTTTTTAATAAAAAAAAATATCAATCACAGTCTATAATTAAACTGTGAAATATTCAATTCAATTCAATTCAATTCATCTTTATTTGTATAGCGCTTATACAATGTAGATTGTGTCAAAGCAGCTTCACATGGAAGTTTACAGTGAATTGAAACAGTGTCAGTTCAGTTTTCAGGTTTAAGTTCAGTTTAGTTTAGCTCAGTTCAGTGTGGTTTAATAATCACTACTGAGAGTCCAAACACTGAGGAGCAATTCCATCGATGCGCAGCTCTACAGATCCTGAACCATGCAAGCCAGTGGCGACAGCGGCGAGGAAAAAACTTCACCAATTGGCGAAAGTGAAGAATTTAAAAAACCTCGAGAGAAACCAGGCTCAGTTGGGCACAACCATTTCTCCTATGGCCAAACGTCTAGTGCAGAGCTGCAGTCTAGGCGCAGTAGCTGGACCTCCGCGAAGACACGTCTGTCCTTGGAGCATCAAAGGAATCAGTCTTATGCTCTCCAATTAATCGCTTTAATAATCATACTACTGAACAATGATAAAAACTGTTGGATATGAAGAAAATACTTAACTTAAAGAAGCATTAAAGCACTGTAAAATCAAAGGTGGTGAAAAAAAAGCCACATGAAGAATAACCACACAAGCTGAGGTAAACACTAACATTCAGAAAGTCACATTGCCATGCACACAAAAACAAAACGCCATCATAATCCGTGAAAGGTCCCGCGTGATTTATATTTATATTCTTTAGTCTGAGCCAAGAACAATAACCAACCACTTACCATCATGGCATCATGTGAACGATACAACAGCAGATACAAACAGACTGCTGCATGCATTGATTTCCTCTCACATTTAGGAGTGTGGTTTGATCAGTGCTCTAAAGGCCGAGGCAGGAGGGGGGCACCAATGAAATGCCCACTCAGTCTCACCCTGTCATCACATCACTCTTTCTGAGAAGCAGTGACCTGGTAAACAGAGATTACCAGCGCTAGCCTCTCTGTCCTTCCACTTTCAGTGCTCTGATGATAAGTCCGTTAGCTTCTTTGTTAAAAATGCACATGCGTGTAATGATCATTTCAGCTGGAGTAGAAGGACTGTTGTTTTGGTGGGGGCAGTTTTAGAGAGGGGTTTGAGTACTGCTCTTGACTAACAAACACAATAGACAGTGTATTATGTTAGGGTCGACATCCTGGGACCCTCTGACATCCAGGACCACCAAAGATCTCAGTAATTTCTACTTAATTGAAAATGCCTGTGGCTAAGACACGCACACAGAAGACTTTATATTACAGAGCGTGGCCCATGACAGCAATACATATTTGGGATATCTCATTTCTCATCCGTTTTTAATGTAATCTCCTTAAGAGCAGAATCACATTTGGAATGTACTAAAAAAATTTTTTCACTAAGACTTAAAAACCACAGAAGATTCATGTGGAGACTGTAGTCCATAATTTAAATCAAAGAGCTTGTATTTAATTTTGTCGGTTTCCACTGACAAATGTTTATAGGTGTCTGTCTCAACAAAATGGGAAGAGAAAAAAAATGAAGCCATCTGCTTGCTGGGTATTAAAAATGTGTTTCAATAAAAATCCTCAGGCCTGGTTTTCTATTATTTGCAGTTGCACAGGCAATTAAATAATCTTTTTATGAACCTAATGCTTTCGTCCTCTAAAAAAAGCAGAATAAATATTTAGGGTATGTTTACATGTCGGTGATACACTAAAATGGAAAAGCTCTTACTTTGCAGAAGAGAAAATTGTCAAAACAATCACACAGATGCAAGAAAATGACTAAAAATGCTTTATCTCATCAAACAGGCAATGTTACTGGATGCCAAACAGTTATTAGAGATACTAAATGCCATAAATAATGGTGAGCCTGATTAGTAATATGACAATATACATCATTTGGACAACCTAAAAGTTTACAGTTTCACTTAATGCTCTATGGTTTATTTTATGGTCTCACAATACCGTAATACCTTTCCATCTTTTGGATGACAGTAATCTTACACAACACAACAGGGTTGTGACTGTGATATATCATTATCAGGATATGACATGACTTACATCTTGATATTACATTTTTGTAATATAGCCTACCCTTAAAGCGGACCTATTATGCCACTTTTTACAAGATGTAAAATAAGTCTCTGGTGTTCCTAGCTCAAAAAACCCCCACACATTATGTTTTATAACTCTTTGAAACTGTCCCTTTTAATCTTTGATCCAAATTGTGTCATTTTGGTCACTGTCACTTTAAATTCAAATGAAATTGTGTACTCTGCCATCTTTTCAAAAGAGGTGGAGATGGAGGTGGAGTTACAGACACCTATGCAGCATCAATGTTATCTCTGTGAAAAACTGAAAATGTCAAAAGAAGTGGTTCAGAAGAAGTTAGTCATGGAGATTACAGTGTCCATTTCTGCATTCTAAAACTCAACATTCTCAACTCAACTCTGCATTCTAATGCCTCCTAGTTTGCTCACATTATCTTTAGCGAAAACTCTATTGGCGGACGACTACTCACTCAGAGCTGTCTATGCTAATGAGGGAGAGATTGTCACTAATGGGTGGGACTTTCCCCCTCTGATGACGTGTACAAAGGGAGAATGTCAATCAAAGCATTTCTGCAGACTGTTTTTAGGAAGTGTTATTATAAAAATCTGAATTAATTATTTTTCATTATTACAGGCTGATTATATTCATGCCACCAGCTGTGCTTAAAACTTATAAAAGTGATTTTTGCATAATAGGTCATTTAAGCCTGATAATGGGGAGACATCAGGGGTCGTTAAGGTGTCCTGGTTGATGACTAGTATACTGCAGTTGATGACTAAAATAATCATTTCATGATTATAGACATTACATTGCGAGGACAGTGGTATAATACAGTCATATTACACATTTTAGACATATCAAAACAGCAGTTATGTGTATTGGTAAATTTGACTTGCTGGTAGTTTAGGTGTACAATGATGCCAGGCAGTGTAGGACTGGAACTTCCAGAATTCTAAAACTACTAGAATTGCCATATTGGTCATTCAGACCATTCTCATGTAAGACGTGATATTGTCATGTCATATTTACATTCAAAGCTTCAATTGAGATATTAAAATTAAGATTTGAACGTCTGTCATCATATTTAGTTATGTCATCACCCTAAAAATACAATCTTTTTGGTAATGCAAACTATAAATGTATAGTTAGGCTACGCTAGACCACTCGCGAATGTCCGCAACTCACTTTCATTTTCATTTTCTCATACTGAATATGCTGTTTTGAAAGGTATATCTGAAGTAAAGTTTTTGCCAACAGAAAGCTTTGTTTTTGTTAGCAGGAGGTTGCTAGGCAACAAAGGCACACATATTTTTATTATGTCAGTTTTACGACTATAGTGCTACAGTAGGTATAAATAATCCTAACTCTTTTTTTATTCTGTAATTTCAATAACATAACAATGTTAGAAGGAAATATATACATATTTAGTAAAAGTCATTGAACTATAGATATGTGTTTTATTTCAACACAGTTATTAAATTTCAAAATGACCATCGCTGTAGTTCTAGTGTTTAGTGGAAAGGCTAAAAATGTTATCTAAAATGTTTGTTTGTTTTACAACTTTAGTGACCAACCATTCAAATTATTGGTAATTTCTAATTTAGAGGCTGCTAAATGGACAGAAGTGTCAAATCAAATAATAGCACACTTCAACAACACTGTCTGCAATGTTTAAGAATTAGGTCAGCGGACAGAGAGAAAGTGGTCTTTTGTGGCTGATTGAAACTCATTTGACCATATGTGCATGTTTACACTACTTATGCAATCCTCTATTTAGATCTGGTGAACCATTTATACCTTATTTACACCTGTATTTGTCGTTTTCGGCTTGTAATCGCATCATCTAAACGTATCTTAACACCAGTTGTCAACAGGACCTTAATCAAATTTCGATATGGACTTTTATTTGACACCCAGTCCATTAGCTAAACTGGACTACTGCCATCCCATCACCTGACAGCACTCAAGACTACAGACCGTAAACAAGCAAAACATGTTACATTTGGGAATGTACAAGCTATCACCATCCTTTAAAACCACATCAACGATGGACTTACAAGACAATGAGTCATGCGTAGTGTTAACAGCATGCTTGCATGATCTCATTGGCTGTAACAACTTCGAGCCTGCAAACTCCATTAAAGCAGCGACTTGAGCACCAGCTGAAAGTCATTAGGCATGAAATAAATCATTGACTTTGATATAGGTTGGCTTCAGCAGAGTAGTTTTGTTGGCCATTAATGGTCAGGGGCTGCATCTCTGCCGGTTTTCATAATCCTAAACAGACTGTAATCCAATCCTACCCATGATGCCACACTCATTCACTTACTCTCTCTCTTACTCTCTCTCTCTCTCTCCAGAATACCCCTCAAGACCACTCTTGACTTGCTTAACAGCAATGCTTATGTATTAAAGCACACATCCAAGGTGCAGATTCAGATTCAAAGAGTCCTCTACGGGGTCTTCAAATTCAAATTTAATTGCTTCTGCATTTATTTGCTCAGCAAACATTTTCTCAGCAAAAGCAACACTGTGTCTAACAAAAATGCCAGAGCGGGTACCACGATAAGCACCAAGCACAGGAAGTGTGGAGCATTAAATGTGTTCAAAGTTCCCTCGTTTTTTCCCCCTCACAACTCGAAACATGTACCTTTCACAGCACAGAAAGCATCGCGCTACACAAACACAGACCTTCCTGCATTTACACATTTTGCTGAACTGCAGAAAATCCACAACAAAGTGCATGGCAACTGAACGCTTTTTTAAACCAGCATAAGTCTCTGGACTCAAATTCATAGCTGTAAGATACAGCGCTTGTTTTGATATCTTTCTGTCCACATCAAACAGAAAGAGTGCAGACCGCAGTCTTCTGGGATCGGAGCAGAGCAGGTAGGGAGAAAGGTAATCAGGTGGGGGACTATGTGCACAGACTGAATCAGTCCCACTGGCAGCGTGACCCCCGTTTAGCCACATACCATCAATTTCTGTCTATTTGTTCTGGAGATACCACACACCACTGTCACAATCTCACTTGTTTGCTCTGCTGTGTCCCCCACCACCACCACCACCAACCACCACCCCCCCCCCCCCCCCCCTCTCTCTCTCTCTCTCTCTCTCTCTTTCTTTCTCACTCCTCCAACTCCAGCTCCCCTCCTCCCTCTCTTTCTGAATTGCTAAGATGAAAAATCTCGAGTGGAGTTGATATAGGCTGACTTGCCTCTGCAGTAAAATTACACTATATAGATTATATCTGAAAGCCCTTCCCCTCCTTTCCTCCCTCTTCCTTTCCTTCCTACCCCCGCCAACCTTTTTTCTCTCCTCTCTGGTTTTATAAACTCAGCAAAGATATTAACAATTTACTGCCGCACATCAAAATTACATCTAACAAATGAATCACTGAAACAATGCAATGAAACTGCGCTTTCAAGGATATTTTTTTTAAATAAGGCCTGTCACTAAAAATGTGATTCATCCATAAAACATTTCACTGTGCACTTAGACATGGATATGAGACCTATGGCAGTGAATCAAGAAGCATTGAAAGGAATAATACAACCCCAACCCCCACTCCATCACCCCACAGTAACCCTACCCCCTCCTCATTCACATACACTCTCTCTCCCTCTCTTTCCCATCTCTCTTTATCCTGCGCACATGCACTGCACACACACATACACAGTAACAGCACCATCATTAGGAGAAATAGAGGAATACAAACCCCACATATTTCTGTTGTTCCTCAGGGACTTGGAGGATAAAGTAATGCCGGAGGTGTAAAGTATAAAACACAAATATGACGCACACCGCGATAACAAGCATAAATACACACACTGTACATGTAGTTTGTGGATGTTCTGCCAGTTGTTGACGTCCTTGAGTTTGGTGATGAGCAGGTGTATTTGAGTAAGAGCGCGCGCTGCTTCTGCTACCAACTTTATTAGTGGCATCTAATTATTTGCATAAATTTTACACTCCGCGCGCGGTCACTGTGACATCACAAAACAACGATCTTTAAAGTTTGCTATTAAGCTGCCGATGCTAGCAGTTAAATAATGTGTGTTAAGAAATTAATTGATGAACTAAGTCACCCGGTTTGAATGCATTTAGTGGTCCGGCGCTTAATAGCGCCCACTTTCTCCGACTCACAGTGACAGTCGAGTGAAGTGCAAACTTTAAACAAGTAAGTCCACAGCATTCTTCATTCAACTTCATCCAGACGAAAAGTTAAACAAAACACTTTCATTGGGATCCACATCATTTAAAAAGCATGCATCAAGAAATAAGCTTTACCTTATTGCAATACGGAGAGTCCGAATAGTGAGACTGTCCCAGACGGGAAGGATCTGTTGCTGATGGTGGTGGAGGTTGTGGATAAAATCTCACGTCCATTTCAGTAAAAACATCAACCGGCCCCTATTGCCTTTCCACTAGAAAACGTGTTCCTCGCTTACTCAGAATACGCAACGCAAATAAGAGAAGAAGGTGCAAACTGAAGACTGAAAGAGGCTCTCTATTGCGCCTCACATCCGTTCCGCGGTTTTCGCAAAAACTTTTATATGAACCTCTACCTCAGGCGTCTTACAATTGAGTAATACCGCGGAAGAAAACGCTCAGGTTTGGAGAGAACAAGAGCATCTGGTGAGTCTCTGTTGACTGCTGTGAGTAGAGATGTGTATCTTCTTGGTGCAGCTGTGGCTCAGTGTAACTGCTCTATGGAGAGAAGCGAGCGCTTTGCCAGTGTTCACACACAAAAGACTCGCAGGACACGCGGCTGTGGCGCTGAATGGCCGCAGGAGGCGCTGTGCGGTGCGCTCCTGCTTCACCATTTGCATCGCTTTGCCTATTTTACTGTATGGACATATGCTGACGGAAGATTCCGTTTAGTTGCTCTTCGGCATGAACATATTTTGACAGGAGCGTCTTTCACCACATTAGAATAGCCTATATTAGCTTGGTAAACAGGTGTCCACAGAAGTGGGACATACTTCATGGAGTCATCATGCTGAATTGTTTTAATGACATCTTGTTTAGTCATAAAAGCTGAACACCATTAATTTATTGATAGAAGTGGCAATCAAGTCCTTGTAAAAAATATTTACGTTTATTAAATTAACTAAATGCAGTCAATAAGCCCATTCCTGTTTTTCTTTCTTTTTTTTTCTTTTTTCCTTTGATTTTGTGCCTGAAGCACTCAAAAAGCTCTGGTCTAGAGCTATATAAATAAAACAGATGAAGTAAGAGTATTGCTGATTATAATTTTAAATGTCAAATGTACCAAAAGTAGTCATATTTCAGGAATCATATCCAGCACTGCCCATAAATTATAATCCTTTCATATGGTCTGTCAGTACTGCTGCCTTGTATAATCCCAACCAGCCCAAAATAACTTAACAAACACTCATAAACAATAAAATAATCTACTTAATTAACACAAAGAAAAGAAAAGAAAAGAAAAGACAACAAGGGATAAAACACACTGGGATGTAATCAAAGGAACAACTAATATGTGTATACTAATTAGTTAACATATTACCCAGATAACAACACATTAACTAAGGTAACATGGCAGTCATGTAAAAGCCTTACTGAATTCCATTGCTCTTAGTATCAGGCCAAAAAAACAAACAAACAAGCAAACAAAAAACAATATGGTGATTGGCAAGTCTTCAAATTTAAAAGAAAGACCCCCAGGTGATCAACATCACATGACCCCACCATCTCACACCATGTCCACACCAGTAATTTTCTATTATTTAGAAAAAAATAAAGCCAAGATAGAAAAGCAATAAGTGACAAACTTAGGACACCCTGTGATTCTGATCTGTGATTAGATCCACTTTTAGCGATAATTACCTAAGGTGATAATTTTCTGTTTGACCTTTTCAATCTTTTATCATTTTGTGGAGGAGTTTTTTTTGTTGTTGTTGTTGTTTTGTTTTGTTTTTGCACATGTTCTCAACCTAGAATTTCAATCAGGAGGTCTATTTTGACATTGACTGGACTATTACAATAATATTGTAATATTTTTTCCTTTTGTAGATTTGCTGGTGTGCTTGGGATCATTGTTGAATGACCACATTTTAGCTAAGCTTTAGCTGTTGTCCAGGCATTGTGTTAACACACACTTGAAGGCTCCAGACCATCAAACTAAAACTTCTGTTGATGATTAGTTTAATTATTTAATTAGCAGTGTCTGAGTTATTTTTGTTAATGCTATACTAGTATGTGATTGTTGATCTGAGGGTTAGTTTTTCAATTTTAAGACCTGCCAAAAGCAGGTGATTTTTTCTGTCCTGATATGGAATTTGGAATTTAATAAGGTGTCCTACCTAATATTTCTTTTTCACATGACTGTATATATGACAGAATATACATGTGACAGGGTCTTTGAAAAGTACTTAGGATGTTAAATAGATCTAACAGTGTTCAATTCTATCTTAAACAAGTTAAATGTAGAATTTAGAAAAATAGCGACATTGGTGGCCGTTAAGTAAACCAAGGTGGCCTGGTTTATACAGTACTTCTGCGTCGAGTGATCGGCGGGACTGGGATTGGGCCTTATTGCTTGTGCACTTACGCACATGTGGAAAAAAAAAAAACTTTTTCAAATATTTCAGAAATAATAAGTCAAAATGAAGTGGCTTTTTTAAACCAAGCTAAATAATCTGCCAATCAGGCAAGTGAAATAATCTTGTTTTCACATTGCAATGTGATAATTGTACTCAACCCATTGGCAGGTAATTTAATTTGTTTTAAGGAAAAACTCACTTAATTTTAACTTGTTCTAAAAACAAAACAATATTTTTTAATTGTCTAGAAAATGCTTTAAGAATTTGTAGATATTTGGACTGGAAACTAAATAAAAACTCTATGAAAAGTGCAGGTATACGTACATGAGAAATAGCATGATTCAATCGTGGACTTGCAAAAGAGCTCAATATACACAGCAGAAATTCTGGTGTTAAATATACAGTGCGATTTTTTTGGTGTTGTTCAGTGTTAAAACCCACAGTCCATTTCAATCCACGAGTGTGAAAGAGCGTATTTTTAATAGCTTTTTTTTTCAGTGTTAACTTTTAACCCAATATGCAGTGTATTTCCCATACTAGTGATGGGAGGTCCAGTTTTTTTACTCGAACCGGTTCTTTCGGACAAACAGTGATTAAACCAATATGTTTTACGAGTCTTGATGATATAATAAATTATAAGATATATAATAAATTAATTCTCATCAGAAGCACTATATGTATTTATTAGCTTATATACACATGAACTCTGTGAGTAATGTACACATTTTAATATATTAACACTTTGAATGGTACACTGTAAAATATCCAACTCACAAATTGTTAACTCAGCTTAAAATTGTAAGTTAAGTGGACATGTTATTGAGTTTAGAGTTGAATTTATTCATTTACCTTTAGTGACTTCTGCATTTGAAAATAATTAAAAATAAACCTCTCCAGAAGTGAAATGCAGGTAAAAGTCAAAAATAGTGGTATATATCGAATCACTAGTCAACTTGGTGGGTTATGTTTCACAAATGCTAGCTCAACTTGCAAGTAAAGTTTATGTAATCCGTGTGGATCTACTACACATATTCAACTCATTAGTCAATATGTATGTTAATTTAAGCTGATTTATGCAATATTATTTACTGTAGCTGCAGACTTGCACATGCAAGCTGAGACATGCGTTCACAGACATGCAGTCTCAAACTGTGAGTCTTAGGGTTAGGGGTTGGGTTAGGTTTACTCTTTAAAAGCATTGCATGCAGCACAGCTTGCATGTGCACCAAGTCTGCAACCTGACCCTTCTCCAATTATTCAGCATCTGCACATTACTGGATTGCTTCAACACAACAATCACTAAGCATGCTGGTTTCTTTACTTTGAAAGGAAGAGCACAGACCAATAAATAATAATGTGTTATAATGTGCTGATTGCAGACAATCGCTGAATAATTCAGAATAATTAACATTAGTGATGATTTATTTAAAGACAGCTTTATTGAATTTATTACTGTAGATATATATAGAAAAATTGGTAAATAAAAATATGATTTTAAACTTTGCTAAAGGAAAAAAAAATGCAAGTTGGAAATATACCTTTGCAATGATATACTAATAACAAAAATCCAGACACTACAACCATAACAACAAAAAATAAACAACAAAAATGACAACTATGAGAAAACACTAGCTAAAAATGATCTAATCATAGAAATGTGGATTGTTTTGCACAAGATACAATTCACTGTCATTGTGTTGAAAGATGAAATTATTAAACTTAGACTATTATTATAGTGTGATTATGAAGTGAAGAGTTTAGATGTGCTATCAGAAATGTTCTTTTAATGTAAGTATTTTTCTCAGGCTTCTGTGTTTAGGTTCAGTAGTTGCTCTTTTATGTTTCTTGGAGTGTGCACCAACATCAAATCCTTTTGATTGACAATATAAAAAAGGAATTAAACTTGTTGAAATTCTTACGTGACTTACTGTTTTTATGCATAAACAAAGATTTTTCTCAGAAAACATTTCTGAACGGTTTATGGAATCATTTATTCTCCTGTAATCAGAAGTCTGAAACGCCAGGCAATCTAGAAGTATGTATAATAAGAAGATGAAGATGAATCTAGTTATTTCATAGCTGCTAGATGCTGGTTTTACAGAATTAAAATAGAGCGCTGACAGGCTTCGCTACTCGCTCCAGACCTCAGCACACAGTATATTAAGCAGCTCTGTGCACAAGCATGAGATGGGCTAGAACTATTCTTGATTATTTTTTTTTTTTGCTCTGAGGATTCAGGATATGCATTCTTTGAAATGTTCTGTGCTGGGTCATGTTGCAAAACTGCACCATGTGAAAAAGGCTATCAGAAGGATTTCAGAAGGGAAAATACAGTATGCTCTTAAAAATAAAGATTTCAGAAAAGGGGTTTACAATGAATAGAAGAAGCATTAAAGATTCCCAAAGTCTGTCTGTCTTTCTGTCCGCCTGTGTATTTATGTGTCTGTCTATTAATCTATCAGTCTAAATGTCTATCTGTCTATCTATTTATCTGTCTGTTTATCTGTCTCTCAGTCTATTTATATGTCTGTCTATTTAACTGTCTATTCATTTGTCTGTCCATTTATCTGTCTGTCTGCCTATTTATATATAAATCTGTCTGTTTATCTGTCTGTTTATCTGTCTGTTTATCTGTCTGTTTATCTGTCTGTCTGTCTGTCTGTCCGTCCGTCCGTCCGTCCGTCCGTCTGTCTATTTGCCTGTCTGCTATGTATCTGTCTGTATTTATGTTTATCTGTCTGTCAGTTTATCTGACTGTCTATTTATCTATCTGTCTATTCATGTCTGTCTGTCTATTTATATATCTGTCTGTATGTCTATCTATCTGTATATGTGTCTGTCTGTCTATCTGTATGTCTGTTTATATGTCTGTCTCTCTGCTGTCTGTCTTTCTGTCTGTCTATTTATCTGCTGTATGTCTGTTTATTTATCTGTCTGTCTTTTCATCTATTTGTCTGTCTGTCTGTCTGTCTGTCTGTCTGTCTGTCTGTCTGTCTGTGTTTGTCTGATTCTATGTCTGTCTATTTATCTGACTGTCTGTCTATTTATCTATCTGTCTATCCATCTGTTTGTCTGTCTGTCCGTCTGTCTGTCTGTTTATATGTTTGTCTGTCTCTCTCTCTCTCTCTCTGATTGTTTGTCTATCTATCTATCTATCTATCTATCTATCTATCTATCTATCTATCTATCTATCTATCTATCTATCTATCTATCTATCTATCTATCTATCTGTCTGTCTGTCTGTCTGTCTGTCTGTCTGTCTGTCTGTCTGTCT
>CAIGQZ010001336.1:28934184-28958009 GCA_903798205.1 Danio tinwini
CACACACACACACACACACACACACACACACACACACACACACACACCAGAATTATCAGACCACAGCTCATACAGCATACACACTGAGTGAAACAATTACACATATGTATCCACACAAAACAATGCTACACACAAACACCACAAAATTCAGACCATAGCTTATACGGCATACACACTGAGTGAAATCATTGTACTACACACATGTAGACACAAATAAATGAACATGCTACACACACACACTCAACGCTTGAGCGCTCTAACACAATGGCACAATGAGATTGATTCAGCCTCTTAAAGCGGGCACATCATCATTAAATTAAATAATGTCACAGGGACTCATGGAAAATAGATTCTCTCTGGCATCTTCTCTTCATCATTCACAGTCTCAGACCAAACACATTCCTGCTCTCTCCTCTTCTGCACACAGCTCTGTGTAAATGTGAAAAAACATCCAGAAAAGGCCTTTTTCCTTTTCGGTGAGGAGATTTTAAAACAGATTTCAGCATTCTGTTATAACACGTGGTAACGCATTGATTTGTGTCATGTCAAGATAAATGTATCCCTTGTTATATAAGCTAAAATGTATTTTTGAAGGTTATATGGCTTGTGGGATGAGGGGAGGATTTTTATTGTTTAATTTGACAAGAAAAGCCTTGTATTTAAACAGAGACTTAGCCTCCACAAATGAGACCAAATAACTGTAGTATAAAACTTCAACAATCTTTAACTGTAATCTCAATTGATTGCATGCAGTGCATAGATATAAAATACATCGTATGAGACAAAGTTATGAATTTTTATTTTAATGGCAAACGTTACTAGAATATTAAATAAAGATCATGTTCCATGAAGACGGTTTGTAAATGTCCTACTTGTAAATGTATCAAAATGTGATTTTTGATCAATAATATTCATTCAATCATTCATTTTTCTTCAGCTTAGTCTCTTTATTTATCAGGGGTCGCCACATCGGAATGAACCGCCAACTTATCTCGCATATGTTTTACACAGCAAATGTCATTCCAGCTGCAACCCAGTACTGGGAAACATTCATACACTCCCACAGACTCATACAATATGGTCAATTTAGTTTATTCAATTCACCTATAGCACATGTCTTTGGACTGTGGGGGAAACCGAAGCAACTGAAGGAAACTCACGTGAGCCTGGTGAGAACATATAAACTTCACACAGAAATGCCAACTAATTCAGCCGAGACTTGAACCAGCAACCTTCTTGCTGTGAGGAGACAATGCTAACCACTGAGCCTGCGTGGCGCCTAATATGCATGGCTGAGAAGTTAATTCGAAAGGTGATTTTGTCAGTGATTTATATTGTTTTGAATACTCGGATTCCAGATGTTCAGATAGCTGCAACTCATCCAAATATTGTCCTTTCCTAATGGACCCTTTACACATTTCTGGGTTTCTCAGCAGTGGAAGTCTTATAGTTGTGTAAACTACGTTTTAAAAATGTGAATACTAAGTTTACTAGCTTGCTAAGATGCTAAGAGTGCTAATTTTTGCACAAACATTTTTCTACGATCCTATTTGTTCAAATAATAATAAAAAAACTTCAACCATAGTGTCATCGAAACTTTCAGAAAAAGGACAAATAAATTGTGTGGGACTGATAATGGCAGCCAGAAAAGACAACAACATTAAATTTGCTGATGCTGCATTACAAACACCTTGATGCAAATTTGACCATGTAATTGAATAGAACATACATAAATACATATAAATGTAAATACTTATTTTAAAAACTCTTAATATTAAAAGCTTCTAAAGATTTACTGTAAGTTGCTAATTTTTGTGTCACCATCCTGCACTTTGTCTCCATTCCCCTAGAGTTCTCCGTGTTTCCCCTCTGCCTTAGTTCTTCCTTGTGTGCTTTTGTTTACTTAATTTCGATCACCTGTGACTTGTCCCAGCCTATGTATTTAAGTTGTCACTTTTTCTTTTTCTCACTTGTTTTTTTGAGTCAGTCCGGGTGAACTTGCCTTGTGTTGTCCTGAGCTATGACTAGTAAGACTGCTTATTTTCCCTGTTGCTTGCCGCCTTATTGTCTATTTGTTGTTATCTGTACTTGGAGTGTTTTTGTTTGGGTCCAACACAACTGCCCCTGTGGCTCAGTGGTTCACTCACCAGTCTCCACAACAGAGACTAGGGTTCAAGACTCCGCTGTGACATTTTGTGAAAAAAAAACCATACATCAATCGAAAGCTAACTGTTTTATAAGATATTTCCATTAGATGCTATCAAGAACTGTACTGTCTGAAGGTTCAGCCATTAGTTTCATCCCAGTAACACTTTATACCCATCCAATCTATGAAATGCTGTCAAACATATCAGTAATTCTGACTAAAATCAATGTAAATTGTTTGCTCCTGTGTTTTAAATGAAGTGCTGCCTTTTATGTTAGTTAGTTAGTTAGTTAGTTAGTAAGTCATTCAGTTAGTTAGTAGTTTTGTTATTTTTAAATGACCCCTTGCTTAGGCTCACTGGCATTTGATTGGATGACAAATGTCCAGTTTCATGAACTGCGGGCATTAAACTAGGTGAAATGCTTCAGCAAAGAAGCATGGACCGACATACACAATAACAAAAAAGTAGCAGTTCATTACTGGTCATTGTAACAATTTACAACCAACAATATATTGTTTGAAATTATATATTTTTTTATATCAAAAGATGTCATTCTGTTGACCTTTAAAATTAAAAGCTGTCGGAGCAGAGGTCAAGATAATATAACACAAATTTAAAAGAAGAAATAAACCAAAAATACACAAATCACGAGGAATAAGAAATTTAAATGATATTATTATTATTATTATTATTATTATTATTATTATTATTAAAGAGTATTCACACATGATTATCTTTTTTTAAGAAGCAAATATCTAAAAATGAGACCATGTACATGCTGCATATTCTATGTCCTGGAGGTATTTAACATGGTTTGGTGAAAAACAAGTTTAAATGTAATGTATCTGATTTTTCATGCACTAGTGCGTGTTCATGGAACTCTATTAGCACCGCAGTTCACTCAAACTAGATTAATAACGTGAAACACAACTCCCCTCATAAAAGAGTTCTTGCAGTTCATTTGCTGAATATCTCGGGTTGTCAGATGACAGTCAGAATGACAGTTGACAGATGAGCACTGTTGAAACGAATAGATCTATTTTCTTCAGAAAATATTGTATTTTAAGTCAGATTTTTGTTTATCTTGATCTCTTGGTGAGTCAGAGTGAACGTCCAGCCTAATAGTCTCATAAATGTGCAGTCATGCAAACAGTCAAGGTCAGATTTTATTAAATAATACATTAAACTAATGTTTTTCCACCAAACCCTAATGTATGCCAGAACACTCTAAAAGTATGGCATGCATCATTCTGTGATATTTTTTGGCATGTACTGCGATCAATTCTTCTTTTTATATGAAATATTAGAATATGGCGTGAGTACAGGATGACTAAGTTTTCATTTTTTATGTCAAATGCCCATTAAAAACCTACTATTTAATTATCATTACTTATTATTGTCATGATCACAAGTGATCTAGCCTGTGCAGATCACTAAAGAACTACATATATGCCACTGATAAGAACTACAAATCCCATCATGCACCCCACACACCAGTTCCAGTTCTCTCCATGATTGCACTCACACAGCTGGAAGCTCATGATGGACTAAACAGCACACACACATACTTTGCAAAGTCTTGTTCATCTGTAACTTTACGAAGCGTTATTCCTTTTCATTGTCTTATCTTGCCCGGTTTCCTGACCCTTGCCTTGTTTATTGTTTTTATGTTGTCTGCACCTGTACTGATTTCTTCGCTTGCAACTTTTTGCATTACCTGCATGCTTCTGTTTGTTCCTCTTTGACCATTGCCTGCCTGACTAAGCTGAAATTAAACTGCATTTGGACCCTCAACTCTGTTGTACCTAGACTCCTCAGTTACAATTATCATCACTTGATTTTAATTATCATTGGTTTACACTACAATATTTTAAAGATCCCGTGAAGTGCTTTGAAATGCATTTTTATTGAATGTTTGACAATCTCACCAAAAACACGTAGAGAGGGTGGGACATAGAGTAGCTCCTCCCCTTCTTAAAAAACAGCAAATAGCATTTTGTTTATCACTGCTCTGCCGGTGAGAGTGGTTGAGATCAAGCACATCAAATCAAAAGCAAATGAGAAGCGTCTTGAAGGGGGCGGGGCATGTCAGATACCATAGAGCATTTGATTGGTTATGATTGGATGAAAGACTGCTGTATGAGGTAATGTGATTAAAATCACTGATCCATTTAGGTGGTAGTGACAAACTATAAGCTTTACGTGTTTATATCAGTTTTATATCTTTTAAATGTTAATTTTGACACCGTTTTGGAGCACAAGCCTATAGATGTCTTTAAAACTAACAATACTTAATAATAATAATAATAATAATAATAATAATAATAATAATAACAATAATAATAATAATAATAATAATAAATAAATAAATAAATAAAAATAAAGAAATAAAACTTTATTTTAATTTCATGGGATATTTGAAAGTTGACATTTTATGATCCCCCATTGACAAACATGGAAAAAAAGGACCAAAGGATTTCTTGAAAACCTTCTTCATGAGATGTGATGTCAACAAATATATTTTTTTTTTTACTAATAGATGTCGTCAACTTCAGAAATAAATATTTAATTTGAAATGTTTTTCCTGTACTGCATATGTTAGAGTTTGTATCATTATTCACTGTTTATGTTTTACAGATATGTATATGAACAACACAGATGGCTCCAGTTAGAATTACCTACAGCATGAGATCATTCAATGCATCTCAGCATTTCAAAACTACTCCACAAGCCTTTACTGTATGTAAAACATTACATACATACATGTTAGATGGCAGTCGTGTGAAGTCATTTTGTTGTAGTATTGGGCAAATGTTATTAAAAAAAGACCTACAATACAGTCTTCTAATCTTAGTTTATCAGCAATAGAACAAATAATGGCAATTTCAAATAAGGTAAAATCTTTTTAGTAATTCGATCCAGCAAGCTTGGATAATGGATGATGTGGCCATGGAGACGACAAGTAAATGAATAAGTGTACTTGATTATGTTGCCTGTCACACACATCCATCTGGTCTTAAAGTAACGCAATGAATGACAGATTGCACCATTTTATGAAATCCAAATATAGGGTAAAATGGGGTAGTTCAGTTGAATATCAGCATTGGTAAGATTTGGGTTTTTAAGGTTAATTGATTAAATCTCCAACACGCTTCATGTTCGTGTGTTAAATATAAGTTGTCCACTAAAAAAAATGATTCAATTCGATTTAATACATTTTTAAGTTAGGTGATTGCAAACAATTTATATGAGCTGAATTTAATCAAACAAGTTCAATTTAGTTATGTTCAACTTAATTTGTTTGTTAATGCAGATTTTATAAATTGCTTGTAAAAATTTGCAATAAACAATTTTTTTCAGTGTATAGTAGTTAATGGGTTTATTTTCTTGTATTTACATGAATTTAACATTTTTGCATTTCATTAAAGCTTGTAGATTATTTAAGTAATTTAATTAGCATTCTTACTGCTTCTGATATTAGAGGTATCTTTAATGAAAAACGAAATATATCAATATTCCTCTTCCTACTGTTTATATATAAACGTCAGGGGCTTCTTCCCCAGATGTAAAGCCATATAACCCCCTTTGAATAGTTTGTCTTTATTATACTACATCATACTTATAGTACATATACTCGCGGCTGAACTATCATAGTACGATGCATCGTTTGGGAAAAGAGTGATGTAGAGATGAATGTTTCCCAAAACCCCTAGTTTCTCTGTTGCAGATCCATCGCTTGAACCACGTTAGTTATAGCGTAAAACGCCCATAATGATGCTCTAAACGGGGTGGAGTAACAACTTTAGAGAACAACCCCATCATTTCTTTGTGCAAATTATAATGTTTTACACAAACACGCACTTAAAATAAAATCAAATATTATAAAAACATACACTCGTTTTCTATATTAATTAATATATATGTAAAAGGCATATATAGGGCCCTGTGTTTCCTTTACAAATATAATTGAGAAATTGAACATTACATATTCTATTCTAAAACATAAAATCACTTACAAAAGCTAACACTATTCTAATATCATATATAAATTATATAAATAAATACTTATTTATTTTAAATATATTTACTTTAATAATAATATTAATAATATTAATGATGATGATGATGATTGTTATTATTAAGTAGGATATTAAGTATACCTTTACAATTTGACACATGCAAACCACAGCAAAAAGTTCTAACCAACAATCATCTACAGAACAGATACTTAATAAATAACCCACTATAAAATAAAAGAATTAACATAAGCTATGTTTTTTTTATTTTCACAAGCTTTGGAGACGTAACATAAATTTTGCTTTTAAATAATAGGTCACCTATAGCTTTCGCCATGAGGCCGTGTTCAAAATTATATTAATGTTTTCAAAGTGCGCTGTGAAGGGAGCACAATTGTAAACATGAAGATCACTAAAAAAACTGAACTTTAAAGCAAATTACACCTAAGAGAGATTACCTTAAGGCTTTTTTTTTTTAATCATTCCAACTTTAAATGTTAGAATGTTCTAAATGAATAGGGCATAGAGGGGATAAGTGGGAATAGAACACAGCCAGGAACTATGTTTCTAACTACAGCTCCGGATGTGTCATTTCAAGTGCTCAAGTTTGTGGCGCAGTTTGCGAATAACGTTGGAACGATGAATTTGGAAAACGGCAAATCAACAAACTATGTTTGTAACGACGGAACTTGCGACCTTAGTTGGCTAACAATGGTTTTGGGAAACGCACCCCTTGTTAATTGCAAAATGTATAACTAAAAAATTTAACAATTAAATGCACATAGTTCTTAAGAGGGGCATCTTCCCCCATTTTACATCAATTGACATGACAAGTAATTTAAATTTACATCAAAGTAAAGTAAATCCAATCACAGAGGTAATCTTAAACATGCACATATATTAACAAGATTTCACAAGAGGGTAAACAAGAGGGTAACAACACCCCGTCCACACAGGGGTATGTTTAGCATATATTTTTGAAGGATCCAGTGTTTTTAAGAAAGTGTTTTTTTACTAGGTCCCAGAGTGGATAAATCTAAAAATGACACCAGAGCATTTTCATGCAAATACCCAATCTACATTTTGTGAAACAATGATATCATCAGGGCGGCAGGGTGGCATAGTGGTTAGCACTGTTGCCTCACAGTAAGAAGGTTGCTGGTTCGAGTGCCAGCTGGGGCAGTTGGCATTTCTGTGTGGAGTTTGCATGTTCTCCCTGTTTTCATGTGGGTTTTCTTCCGGGTGCTTCCATTTCCCCATAGTCCAAAGACATGCAGTATAGGTGAATTGAATAAACTAAATTGACTGTGTGACTGTGCATGGGTGTTTCCCAGTACTGGGTTGCAGCTGGAAGGGGATGCGCTGTGTAAAACATATGCTGTAATAGTTGGCGGTTCATTTCGCTGTGGTGACCTCTGAAACAAAGACTAAGCCGAAGGAGAATGAATGAATGAATGAATGATGTCATCAGCACATATCCCAAATTATTGTCAGGCAGCAGGTTTCAATCATTGTAACACCCTGTGTTAAAGCAAAATTTGGAGGTTTCACAAGTGATGGAAACCGAATTTTTTTTTAAGCATGCTTGAGGTGGCTATGGAAAACAGTTAATACAAATAAATGAAGATGGAATCGCATTTGCCTAATAAACTTTAATGAATATAGTGAACATTACACCCACTTGACTTAATCAGCAGTTTCCATTATGCTTTTCTTGTTCACTGTTGGTTAGGTTACCATTACTATAGTCAGCAACTTGATGGAAACACATATCATATGCATGTGTGATTTTTTTTAATTTTTTTTTTTTTTTTATTAATATTATTATTTTCCATTTCTTGTGAACTTTGAAAAGATTCACTTCATGTTAAGATGAAAACACAACTAGCGGCAACAACAACAACAATGATGACAGAATACGTGTGTGTGTTTGTGCTGCAGAGCAATTCCATGCAAATGCCAACCTTGAAATTGTAAAAATATTTTTTTTATATAATAGTAAACCCCTTTCTAAGTTGTTATGGCTTGTATTTTACAGTACTGCAAATATACAAAAATGTCCCTGTCAAGGTTTTCAAACAAATATTTGATTTTCACATTTATCGGAGATACATGACATCGATAACAAAGTTTTTTTGCTAATAAATGCAAAAATGAAATAAAATAAATATTTATTGTTCCATATACAGCCAACTCCTATTAATTCGATTGGTATTATTTATTTTGTATTGTGCAGTTTAATTCACAGAATTTTGACAAAGTATGTTGCATACTGTAAATTTGCATGCTTTTTATGGTCACATCCATATTTTATGAGGGTAATTTCTCTCATTTAAAATATATTAAACTCGTTTACAGATTGATATTTTTCTGATCACTTACCTCTGTGGTCAGCTGTTTTGGAAGATACATATGTTTCAATATACTGTTAAGATATACTGAACATTCTCTGTAAAAGTTTATTTTTTTTACTGCAGATGTGACATCCATAAAACTGAAATTGCTAAGAAGCTACTGAGCTTAATAGCTTTACCAACAGCATTCGCCATGTTCATTTTGTGCTGGTTTGTATCATAGACTGTAAAAGATATGGACGTAGTATTCGTGACATCACCCATAGGTTTTTGAAGAACCCAAAAGAAGCTACCAGTAGGCATGGCCAACCGTCGTCATACCATACAAGGGAAAAGAGGCGGAGCGTGAGCTGAGCTGAGCTAGAGACGCATGAGAACCGCTTAATACTTTATTACCTGCAACTCGTTTGGGTTCTGACCACATGTGCTTGGTTGTATACTATATCAATAAAGTGTTTAGACTTTTAAAAACACTGATTCATAAGCAACGTCATAAGCACAATGCTTAGTGGCTCAATGTATTACACATTGAACCACTATAAGCATCGTTCTTATGACGATTTTTAACAGGAGGAAAGTGCAAATTACTTCCAAACACTTCAGATATAGTCTGTGTTAGTAAATGCAGAGCTATTGATGAAATCCAGGCAGAATTGTATGACAACGCTTCAGACGACTGTTCTAGAGCCTACTGCTAATAAATCTGTCAGATTCTGGAGTGCATTAAAGGTCTAAAGAACATTATAAATGATAAATGATCTTAAATGAAACATACATTCATAGAGATGGTATGAGTATATAATTTCACTCACCTGGGAAACGGTGGCCATGTGAATGGTTTATGAGCACAATTAAGTGCACACAGCATGCCATATCATCTGATAATTGTAAGAAATAATTCCAAAAGGCAACTGACTGTGTAAAGCCACATAAAAACAATACAAAAATACAATGAATATGCCGAGATCAGCGGCTAATCAGCTGAGGTGACGTGACGGCAACCAGCAAGAGCTAGCTGTCACTCAAGTGGCCACGCCCTTAATTATGCAAAAATAATATAACCTAATATAAAGGAAATGGATGCGTTATAAAAAAATTCACCCCCCTCACAGTTGTCATGAAGGATAATATTAGCTATATGAACCAAAATCGTTCTTTGTAACAGACTGTAAACACCTTTTTTTCTGCTGTAAAGTTGGCCATTTTAACAGTGGGCTCAATCGAAATTTGCTCTATTATGGAGCCAGGACTAGCAGAATTTCGATGAATTGCAGTTTCAGTTACTTCCGTATGGGCTTCCCGAGGGAGAGCGGGAGGTTGCCGCTTGGTTTGTATACAGCGCGCAAAGTTAAAAGCTGCATCTTAAATGGCACACTACACTATGCACTTACACACTCAACGGCATAGTATATGTATGTAGTGTTGTCCCAAATGGAGCACTAATAGTTTTTTACTAAGCAGAAATTCAAACCGTTTCCCTGATGACCAAATATCTGCCATGAGTATAATAGCATTCATCATCAGGAGGCAGCAAAATCACTCTCGTAAAAGAATTTTGCTTTTACAATTCAAAATAAATAAAGTAATCCAACATAAGTACCCAATAGCTCTGCCCTTCCACTACGTGAGTAAAGCTCCGGTTGTTGACTGCGTGAAGTGTCCATCATTCCACACTTAATTTTACCGGTTGAATAAGTGCATCATCTGAGTATTTAAAGTGCACTTATTATTTTTAAGTTTTAGTGTGAATGCACTACTTACATTATTTATACTACAAAATAGCATAGAATAGTGCATAAGTATGCAACATGATCTTCCTATGATCATGCTACAAGTCCTCTTCTCTGTTTTTGTGTATCTATGTAAAAATTACAGTGCCACATAAAGGTCTGGCATCTATAATTCTTGGTTTTAGTTAGTAGGGTAAGCTTTGGCTTTGTGTCGATGTAGCCTAAGTAAACGAAACAAGTAACATCTGTAACCAATACCTGGAGCCATCAAGCCATACAGCTCATTGACTTAATGACCTCTGAAGTTGAACTGGAGAATCTGTTGAATTTAGCCCAGGGCTCCAGAAGCCAATCTCTCGCCATAACAAGACCTGCCTGCAGGCCAAAGACAAGCTGGGTGGTCACGAATGATGCTGTTAAAAGTGACTAGAATATCTGGGTCACATGATCTTTACTACTGTGGTCAGCTTGATGTGACATTTCTTGAGTACGGACAAAAATCCAGGATTATGGATAATTGCAGTAAAAAAATGTGCAATAAATGGACAGTCCATCCATTAAAAATTCAGACAATTTCAACTAAAACATTAAACTTTCTATATGTTTCATTCATTTAGATCACAACCTGGCCCATATTCAGCTATGAGGTCACAGAGGTCTGGACCTCTGTAAAACTTTCATGTAAAAAGAAAAAAAAAGTTCTATGAATGAAAAATTATGTCACTGAATAAATTCACATGCCTGACTCACAGCGGCTCTTTTTTGGTACATTTATTTTCAGGTTGGATGGTTTTATTTGTGTCCTGACAATATTTGGCAACACTAACAGGCTGTAGAAAAGAGGAGGAGAGGAGAGTACATTCAATAAAACTAATGCAATGATATTATCTGTATTGTCAAATGCTTTCAATAACATAATAATCCTTGTGCAATACATTTGTAGAACAACACAAATTAAAACACTGGCCAGGACATATGAAATTTTATTTTATTAAGTTTAGCTAACCATTTACAGTAAAAGTCACACTGTGCAGAGTCTACTGTAAGTCACCACTCCTCATTCATATTCATTTTTAATTTCTCTTTAAATTTCAAACCCTGGCTATGGCCATGACCACAAACGCATTTTGGAGTCTGAAATAAAGCCTTATTTATTTTTAAAAAAAAAATATTTTTTTTTGTTCAAGCTGCTTATTGCAATACTAGTTGTTTTATAGCAATGGTCTCAAACTCAATTGCTGGAGGGATAGTGCACAGTTTAGCTCCAACCACCTCCAACTCATACCTGCTTAATAGTCTATAGTAGTCTTGAACACCTTGATTAGTTGGATGAGCTGTGTTTGATTAGGGTTGGAGCAAAACTGTCCAGAGCTGTGGCCCTCCAGGAATTGAGTTTGAGACCTAAGTTTTAAAGTCAAGTAAGCACCCTCTTAAATAGGGAGAATGTTTTGATGTTCATGTTCTCATGAAATTACATTTGACCAGTGTTACCAATCAAAATGAAGTATTTTTACAGCACAATATGCAGACTTTTAAACTATTTTCCAATTGAGGAAGCTTACATTTATGCTCATTAAGAGAGTTTCAAGAGGTGTTCTACTACGATATCATATTTTAAACTTTAGTTGATGTGTGAACATAATCATTCTCTGAATGTAGTGTAGTACTGTGCAGCGAAGGGGCATGGCCAGAGGCGCTGTAATGTTATAGCAGAGAAAGCTAAAACGCAGTGCAAACGCTGCTATTTCCACAGAGCTTGTTCTGTTTCTACATTTTGGCTTCTAAAGGACACCTCACAAAGAGAGAAGTGCTTACAATTTAATTTTAATTATGTTTCAGAGAAATTTAAAAAAAAATTATAGCTAGCATTTGACAAAGGACAGCTTTCAGAATCTCTCCCAGTTCAGTGCTGGATTCGGCTAAACTCCTCCAACTGACAAAGCTGTGGATTGTGAGCCACAACCGTAAGTGTTTTTATTTGTTAAAATTTATCTACTACATGCATAGTTTCTAGCGAGGATGTAAACAAGGTGTAAACAACGGGAAATGTTGCTTTTCCTGCATTCTACATCTCATTTGCTTACACATGCTTATTCTGAATATACGTGAAAGACACTTGTCAGATTTTATTTTAGAGAGCAGGCGTGAGGTTCAGCTGTGTGCTCTTCATTTTTTGTCAAATTCAGACTGATATGGCCAGCTAACAGCTTCTCTGACTGACAGCGCAAAAGCACATGCTTAAAGGCGCATAACGCTTCCTGGTGACGTGGAGCTGATCCGCGAATCACAGCATATTATGTTAGATGACCAATCAAAGCCTCTTGAGGGTGGGCCTTTCAGAGGAACTAGGAAATATGACAGTCATTTTCATGTTAGCTGAGTAGCTGTGTATATAATCAAAGTAAGATACATAAAAAAACAATGTGATTTTTTTCTACAAATGAAGCATAAGCACACATTGCTTTCCATCTTATAAACACAACCAAGCCTTAATACTACACTCTGGACCATCCATTTAATACAAACAAAATAATCTGCCAATGGGAGTAAACAAAATAATCCTGTTTTTTGTTTGGAAATAAGATTATTTTGCTTACCCCTTTGGTAGATTAGTTTGCTTGTTTCAAGGAAAAACTTATTTTAGAGTTAATTTGACATATTATTTCCTAAAACAAGACAATATTTTTAGCTTGTCTATAAAATGCTTACTGATTAAAATTTTTCTTTAGATATTTGGATTACACTCAAATGACTTTGGCTGCTTGTTCAAACTACTTATTTAAAATAAATTTGGCAAAAATCTTTTTTATGTTCAATCCACTTACATTTGTGAAAAAGCTAACTTAATCAATTTGTGTTGGGACAACATGAAGGAATTGTGTGGAACCCAGCATTTTTACAGTGTAGAAACCAGACTAAAACTATATGTAAGCAAAGCATTTTTTTCCAGTGTATATTCAGGTTCATGCAGTCCAGAGTTAATTACAGACCTAGGTTTAAACCCCCAAGTTGACAAAGAAAATTTATATCAAGTGTTGTGCAAGCAATTTAATCTGATTTTAACCAGGTAAAATTGTTTTAGCTAGGCCAACCAAATCTGCAACCCAGAGTTTGTGCAACTCATTTTGTGCAACAGGCCTCAGGACTGCATTTAGTTTTTTTACACAGTGACATGCAGTAACTAGCTATTGGCCTGGCATGCTTTAGAAATGTGAAGGAAAAAAACTTTCTTTTTTGGTTAGTGTTTGCTTACTTAAATACACAAAAAGTCAAGCTAGTTTCATATGTCTTTGAGTTGGAATGGAGTGTGAAGATTGCAATATAGTTGTGTTTACAGGTATGAGACTGCTACAATGTTTGTAAAACATTGTATTGGATTTGTTTCAAAGAGTTCAAAAGAGTTTTGTTTAAACCACTTATTAGTGGCAACTCTGTGATGTCATACAATAAGCAGAAACGAGATTGAGGCAAAGTAAGTTAAGATAAAAGATGCAATTATGCTTAAAACAAAAAAAGGCTCACTGATGCAGCGATAACACATAAAACCAACAGGGCAAAGACTAAAGCAATAAAGCATAACAAGAAACAGGTGTGGCCAAAACCACAAATAATGGCAACATAACTAATTTCAGTTAAGATGAGCATACTTTTGCCTGCACATGTTTTATTTTCCACTCACCAAAAGTATGTATATAATTATGAAGTAAAATCTCATATTTAAGTGCATAGAATCATATTTCAGCAGACTAGCTACTCTGTTCTTAGTGGTTTCCAAGTCTTGGTGCTAAAACATTATGTTAGTTAAACTCTGAACCATGACTTATTTTAGTCGTACTGCACATAAGGTCTTCATTAAGATCGTTTCACTTTCCTTCTTAAGGAACAAAGTTGAGAGTTTGGGAATTATATTCAGAGCACTACTGTAACTTTAATGAACTTTACGTTTTATATTCTTTTACAGCCAGATGACAGACTTTTGGTGGAGATTTTTGATAGTCTCTCAAATCCATTTTAGAAATGCATGTCTCAACACTTTTTTTCTTGTATTTTGTCATGAATGTTTAAAAAACTGAGCTTTATCATTCCTTGAGTGTAGAAAAAAACAATTGCCTCATGTCTGAGGAATGCATAAATGCACTCTGTGGCCCCATTGACAATGCAAAGAAAATATGCCATGAAAATTACATCAGCCGAAGCACTGCATTTTCTGCATTGCACATAGAATATAAACACATGGTGTTATTTTTTGGGGGGGTGTGTTGATAGTAGATACTGAAGAGTCTCATTCTGGTGTACAAATGGCACATTTGCATAAGAAAGAAGCCAACTTTTATCTGTGCACCATCAAAACATTACTCTGGCGTTGTGTAAAGTCATTACTTGACTTAAAAATGGAAATGCATTGTCCATGCTAGTGTTCATGTATCACTCACATAACCAATTGTGATACAACAACTTTTGAAAGCAAAATTTCTATTTAAAAAGTTCTCTGTCCACAATAGCACATTACACTGCAAAAATGCTTTTCTTAAATAGATTTACTTAGTTTCTAGTCCAAATATCCAAAAAAAATTGTACTCAAGAAACATTTTCTAGACAAGCAAAACATTGTCAATATTATTGTCTTGTTTTAAGACAAAATATGTTACTTTAATATATTACTTCAAAGTTAATACAAAATTAAATTAAAGTTAATACAAGCAAAATAATCTTATGTCAAATAAGATTAACCCCATTGGCAGATTATTTTGATCATTTTAAGTAAAATTGTACTTTAATTTAGGTATATTATTTCTTAATTCAAGACAATATTTTTACTTGTCTAGACAATGCTTTTTGATTTGAGAATTTTTGGAATATTTGGACTAGAAACAAGACAAAAAAATCTAAGTAAGAAAAACATTTTTTTGCAGTGTAGAAAATAAACATTTTTTAAAAGTTGTGAATGATGTCTAAAAGATGCCAAAATCATCATACTGCATAAAACAAAGGGATTTTAAGAGACAGGATGCTATGTAACATTAGGTAAAAAATGGTCCATCAGCGAATGTCATATTTACTAACATGAACTACTATGAACAATACAATTATTACAGTATTTAATCGTCTTTGCTAATGTTAGTTAGTGAAAATAAAGTCATTTAATTGTCAATGTTAACATACAGTGCATTGTTGGATTTCATAAACACATTAGTAAATGTTAAACTATGATTAATAAATGCTGTACATGTCTGTTCATATTTAGTTCATGTTAGTAAATACATTAACTAACATTAACTAGACCTAATGGAACATTATTTTTAAGTGTTACCAGGTGCTATTCTTTATAGCTATTCCTATATCTGTATCATTTTATTAGCAAAACATCTCAACATGTATTATTGTGTCCAGATCACATTCAAAATCAGATCACATTTACATGAATGGTCTTGAACACGTGCAAACCTGCAGGACAACTATTAGAGCTATCTTTACAAATATCTATCATCTTCAAAGGAATGTAATCGTTGTAATTAGCATCTTCAGAAAGTTAATAGCATGTAAATGTCACATGACTAAAAAGGCGTCATCAGTACACTGCCACGTAAAATGTTTTTAAATGTATATATTTACTAGGTGTTTACATGTCACCATTTTCTTTTTTAAAACATACAAGTGTTTTGTCCATTTTAGGTGTCTAAAATGCTAACTTTTGAAAGCAATACTGTTTGTATGTATTGTCTGTCTGTATGTAATATGTTTTTAAAATGTCTGTATGTCTGTAAAATATTAAAACACTATTTTGTTGAAAAAGGTGATATTACATGTTCAGTCTGTAGTCATGCATAAGTACTTGACAATCAAAACAATTCTTGTGGACTATTGGGCTGTTAGTTACGTCGCCACCTACTGGCCTGGCATACTTAATACAACCTTTTTTTTATTAGATCTGTGTGTATGGGGAATGCTTTGACTATATGCAAAGAAAATACTTTTTAGTACATTTAGTGTGTGTTTATTTCCATTTTCTTGATAAGATTATGGTGAATAAGCCAGCGATCCACATGGACATGTCAACACATTAACCTGTTATAAGGTTATAAATGGCTAAAACATAAACCAATTGTCACAGAATTTTTTGCATTTTTCCAGGTATGTAAAGCCATTTGCCTGTTTTCTGCCAGTGAAGTGTTCATGTTTGATAGCCCACTTGACAGTAAAGGAGGAAAGATAGTGCAAACTCAAACACTTACTTGATCCCAAAAATTAAGTTAAGGAAAAGTAGTACACTTAAAATCTTGAGAGTAAAATAAATAATCTGTAAATTTCCCACTAACCTTGCAATAACCTCTTCAGTTTTTAAAAGTTAATTTAACATGATATCTGACATAACAAATAAAATACCCGCTGCATTGTTAGATAAGCAAATTATTACCTTTTAATCAAAAGAAGAAAATATAGATTTATCAAAAACATAACAAACCTACACGGTAAAAAAAACTGTAGTAATTTACAGGCAATACTTCAATTATTCTGTTGTGGTAATTGTTTAGTTGTGGTATTACAACAACTATAGACCATTTTGAGGGATGTAAACAAAAACAATGGTCCCAACATATTTCCTGTTTTTCATTTTTTAAATAATTTTAATTTCCAATAATCCAAATAGAGCCACATATTGCTAAATAATTATATGATAGCTGTTTAACAATAAGTTATAATTGAATTACCTATTGTTACAGTTATGAAATAGTTTGATAACAAGCAAGAAATGTTCATGGGCCAATGACATGACCACATTGAAATGGTCTATAGTAATATAAAGAAAAAACTAGTTTTTTTTTTTATTAGGTATAAGATACTACAATGCACCACTGTTTACTACAGTAAAAACTAAAGTCATTCATTCATACATTTATTCATTCATTCATTCATTTTCCTTTGGCTTAGTCCCTGATTTATCTAGGGTCGCCACAGTGGAATAAACTGTCAACTTTTCCAGCATATAATTTACTGTACTGGCTGCCGATTCCAGCTGCAACCCAGTACTGGAAAACACCCTCTCTCACATTCACACACAAACACACTCATACACTACAGCCAATTTAGCTTATTCAATTTACCTGTGCCGCATGTTCTGTGGAGGAAACCAGAGCACCCAGAGAAAACCCAAGCCAACACTGGGAGAACATGCAAACTCCACATAGAAATGCCAACTGGCCCAGCCAGGACTCAAACCAACAACCTTCTTGCTATATGGCAACAGCATTAACCACTGAGCCACTGTGCCGCCCTTGAAAACCAAAGTACTTCACTATTTTTTTACAATAGTATGCTGTGGCATTTATGAAGTAGTGTAAATACTATACAGTACAATACACTTTACTATATTATGGTTCAAAAACACCATAATATTTATTATAAATGACTGAGTATTTAATAATGATTTTTTTTCATATGGATGTGGCTTACTTGCATGGTCACTTTATTGATTTGCATGTAACATATTACACAATGTATAAATCCTCTAAATTGGTGTACATGTAAAACTTGCTCACTCCCGTCATGTAAACAAACCCTTAAAGTCTTGGTGTGGAGTGGACAGGAAGGTCAAAACATACAAAAAAAAACACTTGTTTCTTATTGAATGAGCATATCCATTATTAAAAACCTCAGTTTCTTGCTGTTCCTCCCCAAAATCCTGTAAGAAGGTTTGAAATGTGCCATATGGACTACTTTATGGTGCCTGTTATATTTTTAATTGCTGCATGGCAGCATATGTCCAATGCTCACATGCTCATTGAATTATAAATTTAATACAAAACTCAAACCCAACTCAATCTGTAGACATTTAGAGATAGACATCTTTCAAATTGGCCTACATTTGATGTGTGCTCCTAAAACACAACCAATATATACACAAAAATGACGGTATGATACCGTCATGACACTGAAAGAAGCATCTGCTCTTTTATATCTCAGCTCTCGCACTTCACACAACAAGTATCTAATTACTGTACGACTCGCAAAGTTACAGAAGCACACTTACAAATAACTAATTTTAGCACGTATCCACTACGTAACCCTATTTCAAGCTGATCAGATTTTCATTACGGAGAGGAATGGAGTTTTATTGGTGAAGAATAACCGGCTGCTGAATTATTGTCAGAGTAATTGGGTGTCACACTTTTAACATTGTTGGTGAACAAATAGTGGCAACTCATTCTGTGACTGTTATTTTCGTTTCTGCCCAAAAGCCCAATCTCGCTGACATTTATGTGTGACCTGGATGCTAATAGACAGCAAAATTGTTTACCCAGAATGCAACTGGAAAATGTGTTTGAGAAAGATGAATCCATTGATGTTTGTTTTATACCCAAAGAGTATGTAAACAGAAAATGTGGCATGTTATTAAGCAGGAGAACTTGGTTATTTCCTTTGCAACAACATCTCATAAACTATTCTGACAGACTAATAAACTATATGAAGCTGCTGCAAAGAGGAAAAAAACGGGGCGGGGGAAACAGCACAGGCTTTGAATCTTACAGCCATACAAAGGAAAGAACGCAAAAGAAAACATCAATCATGGGGATTATTATTTCAGTTGCCATGGAAACATCCCTCCAAACCCAATATCTCCATGTCTCTGCTGCTTATTATCATCTGGTTTGATTGTACATCATTGAAACTATAGTGATTACACTCTTAGGATGAAAAAATGCGCGCTGTCATGGCAGCACAGTACAGTGTTCTTAATCATTTCACCTCCTCAATCTGAAATGTAATAGGCTGTCAGCCGTAATGGTTTTTGAAGGATGCTTCTGTGAAATGGTTATCTTCTTAACTATCTTGCAAAATTATTCCTCCTGTCCTGGAGACGGCAAAGACACTACAGGGCAGCTTTTATATCTGCCGTGGCTCTCCATATCTCTGACTATTCATTTTATTGCTAATTGTTCTTTATGTTCCAGGAGTTGCAGATGGAATAGATGGTCATGTATTTTACTTCTAACTAAACCATAATCAGGGATTTTATTCTTCTAAATTAAAATATTAATATAAAAAAATTCTTAACTGTTTTTATTATTTTTGATTTCTGGGGCATTTTATGTTTTATGTATATATATATATAACAAACACAAATCCCACAATGAAAAAAAAATCTGGTAAACAGTAGGGGAGAGTGGGGATGAAAGTAACATAGGAGAAAAGTAACAACTGAATTTTCTCCAAGCCCTGACAACATTTGCTTTCCAGACTATAACAGTAAGTTCAGCATGCAACCTTTGCTAGAGCTGCCAAATATCAGCTGATTTCGGGACCGTGATTTCAGCTCCGAATTTCAGTTTTAAGCTGCAAAAAGTAAATTATTTTAGCGGTTCTTTTTTTTTTTCTTAATAAAAGTTGTGTTTCTCTTTTCATCAGTCGTGGAAAGAGTACTGAAAATTCAATCTCAAGTAAAAAGACCATTACTTGCCCAAAAATGTAGTGCAAGTAGAGTTAAAGTATCTGGGCTCTATCATACACCTGGTGCAATAAGGCGCAAGACATGTTTGGCGTGATGTGTTGCTATTTTCAGAGCAACGCAACCCTTTTTTTACCATTTTGCGCCACGTTGTATAAATAGCAAACCCATTTGTTCCATTTTGTGGATTCATGGGTGTCCCAGTCTAGAAAAGAGGTGTGTTAAGGTGCATTGTTGGCATGTTGCTATTTTGAGGAACTAAAATAGACTGTGCAAAGTGAGTTAGATGGCGCCTTAAACACTTACACATTTTTAATACACACAGGATGTACAGCAATATACGCAAATATCTTAACATATGAAAAAGGATTAAAATGTTACAAAAAAAATGTTCTACATAAAAAACATTGCCTCCATGCCTTCATCTCGGGGGGCTTTTTTCAGTTTATTCATGACAAATTGCTTTTGTATAATGTTATTACTATTATTATTAGTAGTAGCAGTATTTAATATATGCATATTTATATTTGTTTTATTAAAAACAAGCTTAGATTTGTCCACCTGACAGGTTTTGGACCATATGGGGCATAGGACGTGTGACTGGATATAATCCATTTATCATTATCATTTTTAATTTGATCACATAATCATAATAATTTTTTGATCACACTTCATTATTATTGTTCATTTATTTGTTTGCTGGAAATTTGAACTGAATTTAGAAATAATTTTGAAACAAATCTTTGCACTTAACAAACGGAAAACTGTTTCCCTATCAAGAAAAAAAGAGAAAGAGAAAGTAAAGAGGCTAAATGGAGGACACTCGTTCTTTATCCTCGCTGCAAAAGGTCTGTTTAACTGTTTTCTCGCTAGTGAAGCATTCAGTTTTTACACTTACAAAGTCTGTCATGTAAATAGCAAATGCACCATGGCGCGATGCAACTGACTCTTAAAGGGAATGGGAGAGGAGACTCTGAAATTAAAATAGCAAAAGTCGATTCGGACAGGCCCTTAATGCTTTTGCATCATGCATTTTAGACTTTGTGCCTAGATAGTTAAAATAGAGCCCTCTGTTGTAAATATTACTCAAAGTATGAGTAAAAAGTAGCCCTTTTAAAAGTACTCAAGAGTAGTGAGTAGTGAGCATTACGCTGGGAAAGGTTGATGCGTTTACATGTAATTTGTGCATGTGTGTGTAAAACGTAACATTCTGTAGTGCATTTAGTTATTGTTTAAAGCCATTTCAGTCATCATACAGTAAACATCCGTTATCTTCTCATGTGCAACATTTAGTGTAAACTGTCTCTGGCTCATTGCTTGTAAAGTATCTTCTTGGACTCTTGTAATGCTTCCAAACAGTTTGCTGCATGTCTTAAGGCAATTCTTTATGATGCGATTTTCCTTTCCATGTGCGATTTTGATAGGATAGGAATCGCAGAAATGATTTTTCTAATCCCCATAGACAGGAAATAATAAAGTAGTGACTGCAGGTTGAAGGAAAGTACTGGAGTAAAAGTACCAATATAGCACTAAAAATGTACTTAAGGGGAAGTAAAAGTACACTTTTTTTCTAATTACTTAGTAAATTACAGTTCCTGAGAAAAACGATTCTATTACAGTATTTGTAATTTGTTACTTTACACCACAGCTTTTTTATATGTAACACTAATGATCTACAGGTTTAGTGCAATAATCATTTTAAAAAGTAAATCAGGTTTAAATGGCTAGAGCTCCAGTTAGGGCAAAAGTAACACTGTTATTAATGTCCCACTGCCAACAGACAAACCTTATTTTTCACTTCCACATTAGAGTATTTAGTGTTTGGATTCAGATGTTTTATAAAATTTTATGCATATTGCTAATAATAGTAAACCATATTTAAATATTGTCAAACTTGAACATTTTGCATTGTTGGATTGCTTTTGAAACATTTGATGAAACACAAAATATGATTTAAAACATATTTAACTGTATCTGTATTTAATCATTTAACCCTTTTCATAAATACAATAAATATATTATAAACAGCTTTGTCATTTTTAGAGATTTATTAAAGATTTATTTACAGTTATTTTGTGCTGTTATAAAACTCAAGCAGTAAAGTATGACACTAGCAATGTCAAGAGTAAAGTTTATAATTTACCAGCAAAATGACCATGCTTGAAGCAATATAATTATACACTTTTGATGCTTTTTATAATCACAAAGGGTATATTTCAGAATCTGACATTACAGAATCTATAGTTTAATTTTGGTCCTTTGTGGCTCTCATTAAGCTGAAACTGCACTCCATTGAACATCATAAACATTACAAATTATTTTGCGCACATTAAGCATCACTTCAGAGCATCAAAACCTTACAGGCATGTTATTGACCCCTAAATGAGAGTCAAAAGTTTGTTACTGAGTCAAACTGAGAAGCAATATAAAGGTTTGAATGTTCACTCGTATACAATAATATAATCCAAAATACCTAAATAAATATCCATATCAAGTCCAATACAAGTTGGCATAAACATAAAAAAAGGCATAGTGTACATTAGTAACATGAGCTTTACTGTACTTGAACAGTCATGCTTAAGTGTTTTTTACTAGCCATTTATATTTTATATGGACAATTAAAATATGAACACAGCGTTTCAAAGCAGTTCATAATTTGAAACAATTAGGTCCGATAATTAGGTCCAAAAAGGGCCTCATTCTGTGTGCTTTTTTCCGAAAGTTAAAATGTAATTAGCATAGACTGATAAAGCTGTCCGCCATCACTTGCATAAATGCATAAATGTAAATGAAAACAGCATTAAAGGCTAGATAAGCAATTAGCATGAGAAAACACATACATTTTTTGATGGTCCAATATCCATATTCTATTAATCCTTAATTAAACTTAAAAGTAATCCACATGACCACAGTCAGAAAAAAAGAAACCTCTTAAACAAAAATGAAGAAATGTTGACAAGAGTTGAGTAAATGTTGTGTAAATTTAAAAGAAATAGTCCCTGATATTAAAATAAATGACTACTGAAGTTGTGCAGTGGTAAACTGGTGTTCCGTATCTACATAGCAAAAATTCTCTGGCCCAAATCTGATCCCACACAATCAGCTTTTGCTTGGCCCACATGTCGCAGTGAATTATGCTTGTACCATACATGATTAGACCAAGTCTGGCTTCCATACAAGGGCCAAACATGAACCATATCTGGGCCAAGTCTTAGCCAAGTTAATAACCCATAACCTGGCCTGAACTGGGCCAGATATGTTGATGTGTCATGACTGCAATGGTTTTGATAAACCCATGAAGCATTTTGCTTTATAGCCGCACGTTTTCTCGAAGCGACCTGATTGGTAGAATTTTTTCCTTACTTAAAAATAACAAATATATTTAAAAAGTGGGTCAAGATCGGCCAAACCTATGTGGACCACAAATAGTTTTTTAACATCTGGTACAAATACTTCATTTGATATCTGGCCCATGTCTTGTGAGCCGCCTTATAGATGGTGCCACCTCTGCCAAACTCAGGCCATGTTTGGCCCACATGCTGTATGCCAGTGCCGGCATATGCCACGCCTGCTGTGCCAGCTTTATGCCAAATCTGGGCCAGAATTCTTTGCTACCTAGTAGTTACTATATCATGTATTTTAGCACTGAAAAACATGAAAAACATTACAACATTCAGGACTAGAACTTTCTGTTTATTTGAAAAAAGCAACATAAAGTGGGCCGAAACTAAGCTCTAACAAATGGCAACACATGCAAGAAACTGCAGTCATACAGTTGCTGGTAACAGAACAACTGGACATTAATAGCCAATATGATGAATTGCAGTCGAGGTGTGCTGAGAACTATTTTCTCATCAATAGGGCAGCCACATGCTCTCGCTTTTATTGACCATCTAAACAAACACACAGGTTCATGTGATGCACTTTGTTTTTATTGCGAGAGGTCGATATTTATTTATATTTCTCATAACAAAAAGAGGCAATTCTGCTTGTATAAATTGTCTAGCTGTTGTGGTGCAGTTGAGAAGAGAAGAGAAGAGAAGAGAAGAGAAGAGAAGAGAAGAGAAGAGAAGAGAAGAGAAGAGAAGAGAAGAGAAGAGAAGAGAAGAGAAGAGAAGAGAAGAGAAGAGAAG